>RJWM01030025.1:0-24133 GCA_004363535.1 Dasyprocta punctata
GGTCTTGGCATATTTGCCTTTCATGCATTTGCTAGAGTGTCTTGAAAATAATAGGATTTAAACAAGTATCTGTATTTTATTTCAGAATATCCCTCAGCTGGTTTTTGTTTTTTCTTCCATTCTGTTTTACAAGTTAATCAGATGTCTCTTCTGATTAGCGGTTTGTCTGGGCCTTCTGTTATAACGCAGTTTCATCTGCTTTGGAAGCGTTCTTCCCAGGCCACCCCAAAGGCAGTTTTGTGCCTGTGTGTGTCACCCTGGAAGGTTAGACCACTGACGGTGAACCTTGTACAGTTCTCAGTGAGCTCTAACAGCCTGCTTCGACACGTGCCATAGGTTTGACAGAACTGGGTTCATCATTCCAAATGTTCTCCTGCGATTCGGTGAAAATTGGTCAAGCCCTCACTGTAAAATGTAGTGACAAAAAAACCAAGATGTTATTTTACTGTTACAGCAGTGGTACTTTGGGTGATTTTTTTTTCTTTGTTGTTTTTTATTATTTTCTACATTTTCACTAATGAATCTGTATTGGTTTTATAATAAAATAATTTTATTTTTAATTTACTTTAAAACGTATATACAGTCATATTTACTGTTTGGTGTGCAATTCTGTGAGTTTAGACATTGCGTACAGTTGTCTCATAACCACTGTCACAGCTGATACAGAGCAGAGCTGTCCATCCTGGATCCTTTGTTCTGCACCTTTGTAGCTGCTCTGCACTCTCCCTACCCCCAGGCCGGGGGAACCACTGGTGTGTTTTCTCTTCCTGTTATCATGCCTTTTTCACTGTATCTTTTAAATGAAATCAAACATGTTGCCCTTGGAGGTTGTCTTCTTTCACATGAGCATAGTGCATTTGAGATTTATCTCTGTTGTGTGTATCTGTACTTTGTTCTTTTTTCCCATTTATTTATAAAGTGTATGGCTGCCAGCTTATTTTTTCCAAATTGCATGTGCCAATTTGCATTTCCATGCGCGATGTAGAAGAGAGAGGTTGTTCTGCATTCTTGTCATCACTTGCGTTGTCAGGGTTGTTGTTTTAGTTCTTCTAATAGGTATGTAATAGTAATTCATTGTTGTTTTAATTTACATTTTTTGCTTGTGTAATGATGAGAGTTCCATTTGTTTGTCATCTGCTCGTTTTCATTGGTGAAGGTTCTATTCAAATGTCTTGTCCAGTTAACATGCTGTGTATCATTCTTTTAAAGTAGTTACTCAGACTGCAGCACATTGACTAAAAGATCGTTACAAAGAAGAAACAAACATGGAACTTTCTTTTCAGCACACTAAACTACTGGTATAAGTGAATCAAATTAGCTTATATATTAAAATATCATTGAAACAATGGAATAGGTAATTTGGAGAAATATCGGGTATCGCTCTTCTTCATTGAATTACTCTCATGTATTGATTATAAGTCATTTGACTGTGCTTGTGGGAGTTTGTCCTGGTTTCTGTTCTGTATTATGGAGTCTATTACTCTGTCCTTTCATCAGTACCATGCTGTCATAATCACTGCAAGTTACGTCTTGAAATGAGGTAGTAAAGCCTTTAATCCCAGCACTCGGGAGGCTGAGGTAGGTGGAGCGTTGTGAGTTCGAGGCCGGCTTGGGCTACAACGCGAGCGCAAGACCGGCCTGAGCTACACAGTGCGACCCTGCCTCAAAAAACCAGGGCCGGGAGTTTGGCTCAGCAGCTTACGTGCCTGTCAGGCAGGTGCAGGGTTGTGAGTTCAATCCCCGGTGCCGCAAGAAGAAAAAAAAAAAAAGAAATGAGGTAGTAAAAAGCCCTCTTAACAACTACTACAGCTGTACTGCTGCTACTGCTTCCCATCCCCCACCCCTTCTCCTTATTTTCCTTCCTGAACTGTTTTGGCTATTGTAGTTCTTTTGCCTTATCATCTTGTGCAGGAAAGAGTTCAACTTTACAGACCCAAGGCTGTTAGCATTAGAAAAACGTGCTTTCAAGCTTGACATTTGGCTGGCATCTGAGAAGTTCATTTTTGAAACGTTCCATAGATAATGAAGTGATTTTACCTCTCATTTGAACTGTACCACAGCTTTTCCCTTTGGAAGTCTAAACTCCAGTTATTTGGTTAGGCTAAGCATGCCTACAGAGTCAGTCCCCAGTAAAAACCCTGGACTCTGAGTCTCAAACAGGCATTCTTGGCAGAACCATTACACACACACACACACATACACACACACACACACACACACGCAGATACATTTTTATCTCTAGAGGGAGTACATACTTTTCTTTTTTTTGTTTGTTTTTTTTGGTGCCGGGGCTAGAGCTCAGGACCTCGCGCTTGGCAGGCAGGCTCTATGCCACTGAGCTATATCCCTGGCCCGGGAGTACATACTTTGTGTGAACTGTCATTGGAAGCAGAGAACAAGAAAAGCCTAGATACAGGTTCCTCTAGGCTCTGTCTGGTTTTCCTTGTGCAGCTCTGGCTGTGCGTCTTTACTGTGCTGTGTATTCTTAACCAGAAGTGTAACTGTAATTTAAAGTCATTTGAATCCTGTCAGAAAAGCACTGAGACTAGTGAGTAGTCATGGCGACCCTGAAACACAGTCATTTTAAAATAAGAGATGCTATTGCCTTACTCAGATAAAACGAACAATAGAATTAAAGGGAAGTTTGTTAAATATGTGAATTTCTAAGTAATAAAATTTCCTACCTTTGTTTCTTTTCTCTCTGATACAACACCAGGACCAGTGTCCTTATTATCTCTGTGGTGCAATAGGATCAATACTGCCAATTCCAGAAAACATCAAGAATTTGCTGGACGTTTGAACTCTGTTAATAACAGAGCCGAGTTGTATCAACATCTCAAGGAGGAAAATGGGTTTGTGTTCTTTATTGTAGAAGTTGGTTTTACTAATTACCTGGATAGGATCTTAATACACATTGCTTGTTGGTTGTACTCAGGAAGTTTTTACTACTTAATGCATGATACTTATAAGGCAAAAAAATTAACTTGCTTGATTCTTAATACTCATAGAGGGCCTAATATATTGATTATAACCATGAAAGTATTTACCATTTATGGCTTTATTGTTTCAATGCTTAGTAAGCGTCACAGAAGAAATATTATAGAAAACACCTAACAGGCAACACTGAACCTGTATGAAATAACAAGGGTAACAAGTTTTCCCTATTAAATAATAAATAGTCAAAATAATAATACAGTCAAATAATACAGTCAGAAATATTGGGTATAATAGAATAAACCTCAGTTCTGATTATATTAATAAATGCTTTAGAAGCAATCTTAAAATGTAATGCCAAAGAGTATCTTTAGTGGAAAAGAAATCTTGTCTAAATGGTAGAGATTTTTCCCATATTTTGCTTAAAGAGGGAGTGGTATAGTGACAAAAAGTAGAAATGTAAGCTCGAGAAAGTCACTCATTCTCTCCGGACTTAATTTTAACTCATTTGCAAAATGAGGAAGTTGGACTAAGTAAGGGACTCTCAGTCCTTTCCTGCCCTTGTTCTGTTCTATGAACATACTGAATGTTAGTTTCCATATGTAAGGTGGACAATTAAGTAGAAGAAATGTGGAAAGTTAAATGTTTTAAATTTTAATTTACTCACTTTTTTCCCCTTTTATTTTTTTCAGGATGGAGACAACAGAAAATGGAAAAGCCAGCCGGCAATGAGAAAGAACTTGAGGAATGAAATTTAGTATATTGCAAAAATATTTTGGGCAGATTTGATACAAGTACTTTTACAGCAAGATTGTATAGCTATGTTGCCTAGACTGGTTTTTACATTTTTAAAATATTTCAACAAAGTTTTTTGTACTAATTATAAAATTGGCACATAAACAAAAATACACAGTTGAGATTTGTCCTCCCAAATTGCATAAATTTATTTTATGGTAAAAGGTTTGCCTCTGGAAATGTTTTTAAAAAGATTCTTAGGCTTCTCTTTGCCAAATAAAAATATTAAAATATCTGAAATGCATAATATTGGAGTATTACTTTAGACAAAAGGGTATTATTCATTTAATGACTAACAACAACCTTTAGAAATTTTTAAAAATTTGTTTAGGTGAAGTTATGATATCATAGAGAAAGAGGGAGAGAATACTTTCCTAAAAATATTGCTTTCATTTGTTTTTATTTTGCCTTTGGCTAATTGGCTGTATGTGTTACTTAAAAGCAAAATTTTCAGATAGTTGGTATAAGTTTATATTTGCTAGTTCTTTCTGCTAAAGATTTTCTGTCCATTAATTTTTCATATTAAAAGAGAAGCAAAAAAAAAAAAGAGATAACTTCACAGACATAAAAGAAAGGAAGGTTGCTAGACTATTTTTATCCTTGCATAAAGTTTTGGTTTCCCCTTTCCTCAGAAATGTCTTGGCATCTGGTATATGTTGTGAGCTTTCTTCCTATACTCTTTACCTGAAAGCTTATAACATGTAGGAAACATGTTATTCCAATGTTAAACACTAGGTTTGTCATTTTTTTCCTTTACTGTTTATTAGAGAAGGGAAAAACTTTTTGTATCACAATCTTAAGTCCAGTTTTAGTAATTGCAGGAATCAAAGTTACCCCACAGAGAGTAAATGGACTTTCAGTTATGAGATTCTACTAACAGTTCGTTTTTATAGCTAAAAGGCAAAATGTTTATAGTCCTCTTATCACATATGTTTGAAAAACCATTATACATCACCAGAAACACTGAGATTTTACCCCAAAAACTTCCAGTACATTTAAATATTACTCAAAATCACCATATGAACATATACAACCATCATTACAACTTAATAGAATTATCAGTATATAGATTAATTGACACTGATGCTTTCGGTAAGTTTTTAAAAGTCAGCTTAAACAATGCACGGCTTCATTTTGAAGGATCATCGACAGTTGTTTGAAATCTTTAATACAGCACTTGTATTCCTAACTTTACAATGAAGTAAGACATCCTTACTTCAGGGCAGACAGTCTATAATATATAAGAGCATTTTATGAAGCACTTAGTTACTTGCTTTGTTATTTTTAGCACATTTCAATTAAAGCCATCAATATTATACATGTGAGGAACAAAAGCATCCAGACGCTAATTTGTTTTGGAGGTGCTGCCAAAATGAAGAAATGTAGACATCTCCATATTAAAATAAAGATTTGAAGCATTAGACTTAGTTTAGGAAATTCTAGAATCTAAATTTATTCTTAATGAAGTTTGAAATCTGTATGTCAGTGACTAAAATGAACATAGTAGATTGAACCATATGAAAATAGCATGCAAAATATAATTGACTATTGACTGTTTTGTATGGTTTAGTTGATATATTTGTCTTTATATCCTATTTGAGTAGTCAAAAGAAATTAAATTTAGTAGCTTATGTATACTGAAAAAAGGATTTCCTAAAGAATGGTACAAACTTAATTTAGCACCTGGTTAGAAATGATTTTATTTGTAACATTTTAAATGAATTCCATAGCTATTCTGAATCATTGAAAAATGAAAAGATCCAAGGGAGAAAAGATGATACTGAGTTAAGTGGCCCATAATGAACTTTTTTAGTAAAGAATAGGGTAATAAACTACTTAGACTAGAATATTAAAAGGAAAAAGTACTATCCTGTTTTAAAATACAATTGGCTTTCTGTATGCTTGGATTTGACCAGCCACAGATCAAAAATATTTGAAGAAGCTCACACCTGTAATCCCAGCACAAGGTCACAGTCTGAACCAGCCTGGGTAGCTTAGTGAGACCCTGCCTCAGAATTAAAAAGTTAAAGATGTAGGGATGTAGCTTAGTATGAAGACTCAGTATAGCTCAGCTTAGCTATTGTGAATTGTGCCTCTATAAATGCAGATATGCATGTGTTACTATATTATGCTGTTTTTAATTTGGGGGGCAGTATACCCAGAAGTGGCATAACTGGATCGAATGATATTTCTGTTTTTAGTTTTTTGAGAAATACCCATGTTAATTTCCATAGTCGAGTACTAGTTGATATTCCCACTAATAATATTATAGAGGACTCCTTTTATATTCTTGATAGCTACTCTGGCTGAGATAAGGAGGAAATTCAAGGTAGTTTTAGTTTGCATTTTGCCTGTCTACAGTTTTACCTAACAGACTGGCATATCCATGGATTTTGGTGTCCTTGGAGACGTGTGTAAGGGAGTGGGGAGTGTCCTGGAACCTGTCATCCATAGATGCTGAGGGGTGAGTGTGGCTATCGTAATAAATTCATCAAAATTTAGCTGAGTTCAAGGGCAGGCCTTCGGGATCATGTTTAAAGGGTAGAAGGGAGGGCCAGGAGTTTGGCTCAGTGACTTAAGCGCCTGCCTGGCAGGTACGAGGTTGTGAGTTTGATCCCCAGTACTGACAAAATAAATAAATAAATAAGAAATAAGAAAAATAAAGGGTAGAAGGGAAGGAAAAACACGTCAGAGAGCTAAGAAAAAGATGTGTCACGAGAGCTGTGGAGGTGTTCAGATGGCGGAGGGTGGAAACAGTGCCTTTGGGTATGCCATCCAGGATGCTGGGAATGACTTCCAAAACCCATTTCCTGGGAATCATGGGAGGAGAAACTGAATTGCAGCCACTGAAGTGTTATTCAAATAAATTTAGTGGATGTTGTCAACTGTTTCAGAAGTATATTAACAGGAATGTTCTTGCCTGTCGTGGTAGCTTGGTAGAAGAACTGAGGGAAGGTTTGTTATTTTTTAGTAATCGTTTTTTATTTTTTTTATTTATTTTTTTTTTTTGCGGCACCGGGGATTGAATTCACAACCTTGCGCCTGCCAGGGCAGGCGCTTAAGGCACTGAGCCAAACTCCCGGCCCTGGTTTTTTGAGGCAGGGTCGCACTATGTAGCTCAGACCGGCCTTGAGCTCGCGTTGTAGCCCAAGCCAGCCTCGAACCCACAACGCTCCGCCTACCTCAGCCTCCCGAGTGCTGGGATTAAAGGCGTGCGCCACCACGCCCGGCTCCAGTAATCGTTTTTTAGGTCAGTGTGATAGCTTGTTCATAGACTAAAGATAAAATAGCACGAAGAGGTAAAGATTCCATAAAACTTCCCCCATGAATTCATGGAGAAAATTTCAGGTAGGAATTTAGTTGCCATATTACTGTTAAATTAATCATACCTTTATGATGAAGGTTGTAGTGAGGCCTGTACTTTGGATTTGCAATTTATAGCTCTTCTCACATTTGAAGGTGGCGTTGCCGTTGGTGGAATTACCTACCATCATAGATGAGTTGTTATGCCATTTATGGTTTTGATGGCCAGGGTGACAATCAGCTATCTGGGGTCCTAAGGGGAAATAAATGATTAAATTCATTGTAGTTAGCACAAAGGACAAATTATTATTTGTCTTTTGACAATTTGATTCTGCCTTTGTTTATTTTATCTAACTTATAAATGAATTAGCCATGTTGTCAAAGTTGATATATATGCATTTCTGGTAGTGCTACTTAACCTTTCACCTGGCTAATGAGATCCATTTTATGATGGAATAGGAATTGATTGGGAGGTCAGGCCATGGCTGCTGTTGTGTATAGCAGAGATAACATTTTCTGTATAGGTAATGTGGAGAAGACCACATCACCCTTCAGGATGGCTAGCTTTCCAGGCCTTAGCACTGGACAGTCTTACTAAGGTTCTCCTTGGAAACACCAGGGACTGTGGAACAAGAAAAGCTTAGTTTTACAGAGATAGTATGCTACATTCACTGCCACTGTCATAATAGTCAGTATACAACTCTGTATCAGTATATCAGTGTGTGTGTGTGTGTGTGTGTGTGTGTGTGTGTGTATAAAATCAGTATATATACTTTTTTTTTGTTTGTTTGTTTGTTTGTTTGTTTTTGCGGCACCGGGGATTGAACTCACAACCTCGCGCCTGCCAGGGCAGGCCCTTACAGTATATATACTTAGTAGAAAAGCCAGAAGAACTTTCCTAATCCAGGGGCTATTTTCTATGTTACATGAGGCAGGAATGTTGTCTTCAATTAATCACCCATTGTCTGGATCCAGAGTAAAGCAAACTTCACTACTTGATATTCTCAGTTGTGCCAATTTTGTATTCTGGCTATGTGTATGCCTTAGGAAGGCCTCTTGGAATTGGATATCACATAAGTAACTCCAAAGAGGAGTGAAGGGGGCAATCTTTCATCTGTTTTTAACCTTTGATTTGGAGATACTACATGTATTCAAGAGTGGCTCATTGATACTACGTGTTATCTATTCCTCCTCCAGTTTTCTCTTTCTTCTCCCTCTCCCTCCTTCCTTTTTCATCTCTCCTGGATTCACCCTCAATCTGGTTGATTTTCTATTAGAGCCTTGATGTTGATTCCACATATCCATGGAGTTTGTTAGTTTCCAAATCCTTAATTATGGTGTGAAATTTGCTCAATAGTAGTACGAACCAACCACGTCTGAGTTAGGGGGCTTTAGAAAAACCTTTCTCTCTCTCTGTCTCTACCCTGCTCCCTCCCTCTCTCTGTCTCTGTCTCTCTCTGTGTGTGTGTGTGTGTGTGTGTGTGTGTGTGTGTGTGTGTGTGTTTAAAAGCTCAACAGAAAATTCCAAAGCTTAAGACATAAAATGTACAATGGTACAGAAACAGTAATGGGCTAGTACTTAAATTTCAGTTAAATCCCAAGCACTTTAAATCTCAAGCTAAATCAACTGAAGTTTTTCATAGATAGTTTGATGTTTTCTGAGAAGGAAGATGAGGTGGCAGATTTTCATAAATACAGGGCTGTGACACAGTTTAACAAAGTCAGTTGATTTTAGATACTCTGGCTGGCAGAGAGTTGGAAGGGAGAATTGTCATGCTACTGTAAACAAAAGGAAAAATAAAACTGAACCAAGAAGACAGTGGGGCAGTCACTTGATGGACAGAAAGACTATTCTAAAGTGAGATTTGGGTGCTGTTGCATGTTTATGGAATTGATGTATTAGAGTAAGTTCTAACTACCAGGAGAATGTATTTCTACTAAATTAAAAACAGGCTCAAGTTCCATTGGCCTTGCCATTCCCTGGTGACAGGATTACTCACCTGGGAGTAACGTGGCCTCAGGCTTCTGAGACTCAGAATGCAGAACACCTGTTGTCAAAGCCTTTGTTAGCTGCAGCAGTTCATACTTAGTGAAAGACAAACTAGTATTGTTTGCCTGAAGTTTCTGAAAACTGGTGAGTCCTGAGGTGGTGAACCCTTTGACATTACCTTAAGCATTAAAAAAACAAAAAACCAAGACAAATAAAATCCAAATTAAAACTCAATGAAATTTCCCATACATTTATGCTTCAGTTTGAAACAAGAGGATAATATATGAAAGTAAAATAGTAATACCCAGGGTCACACATGGCAAACTAGAGCTAGAAATCAAACCATATCTCTGATATAGATACTGAGTTCCTAATCACCACACTACCTATGTTTGCAGTGTGTCCTGAGATAAATAAGTAAAACGAAAGAAAATGGTCTTAACTTTAGCAGTAGAGATTGATACTGTTAGCAAGCATTTTCTGACTTTGGTGGCCCGTAAAACTGCAAGAGATGACTAGTGTCTGAGACAATGTAGGGATAATAATAGAGCATGGTCTAAGTGATGGTTTCCTAGCAGGTCAAATCTGATAAAACAATACTGTATTTAATGATGCCTAAAATGGATACTGTGTTTTGGTGAATTTTCTTACATGACTGTTGTAATCAGGGCTTACAAGGGAAAAGATTTAATACAGGACACAATTTATAGGATTATTTTATAATATTCACCCAAGAGTCAAACGCAGAAGAGTGTAGGTCTCTTCATGCACAGGAGACCCAAGGAATCCAGCTGAGGGCCCGGATCCTGCAGCAGTGTCCTCTTCACGAGTCCAGCTGCAGACTTAGAGCCCATGGCAATGTGTCATGCAAGTCTGTATCAAGGATCTGCACTGGGAAGGCCCCAAGGCTGGTGGTGAAAGCTAGAAAGTCTGCACCAGTAGGGTAAAGGATCTGTGCCAACAGGCTGAGGGATCTGCACTGGAGCCAGGAAGGACGCTCACGGTAAGGACTCAGAGCTCCCCTGAAAAGAACCACAGCCATCCTCAGGAACAGCAAGGACCCAAGCCCCTCCATTAGTAACAGCTAAGTTCATGTCAGGAAAACTAGAGTGACAGACTTCTCCAGGAGAATTAACAACACAGCATCTTCCTCTCCGGTTCTTTTATTCTGTTGTCAGCAATCCTCAGGTGGGCCCTCCACACCTAGCATCACACTGATTCAGTTCAGCTACGTGTTAAAGGTGACCATTAATCCACAGTAACAGACTTTAAAAATTTCTTCCTCTCCCAAGTCTCTTATGTTCCTTGTAAAAATATTGGAAAATATAGAGAAGACTCAGTTTAATCATCTAGTTGGTTGCTGGTTATTGGTATAAAGATTCATTGAAAACCCTGGCAAAGAAAAAACTGAACAACTAGCACTATCTTACCCTATATGTTGGTAAAGTCAGAAATAGTCCCATAGCTGGCTGTCAATATGGGGAACTATGTGGGTAATTTACTAACTTTCAGTAGAATCCAGGTTAAACTGTTTCCTGGAAAAATTTAGCCAGTTCTTGAGACTTCACTACAAACTAGAAAGTTCCATGCCTGTACCCAATTTTTAAAAATGCGTTATAGTCTTTAAGCCCATACTCTCAATATAACTGGATCTGTAAATTTGGACAGCTTAGAAATGATTCAGATAAATTGTTTAACTATATCACATAACGAATCTTTAAAAGGGTACTTGGTGCTGGGTGTGGTGGTGCATGCCTTTAATGCCAGCACTTGGGAGGCTGACGTAGGTGGAGCGTTGTGAGTTCGAGGCTGGCTTGGGCTACAGTGTGAGCGAGGCCGGCCTGAACTACATATTTTTCGACCCAGCCTCAAAAAAAAAAAAAAAAAAAAAAAATTGGGCTGGGAGTTTAGCTCAGTGGCTAAAGCGCCTGTTTGGCAAGTGCAAGGTTGTGAGTTCAAATCCCGGTACCGACAAAAAAAAAATACTTTATGACCTAAGACATTTGTAAAGGCAAAAGAATTGAGTCATATAATATGCCATACAGGTGATGTATTTATTCTCAGGCCAGAAGGTCAAACTTACTATAGGAATGGCAAATCAGTGAATCTGTTGAGAAACTTCAGGACTTTCTGATGTCTGCGTAAGCTAATCAAGGTGCTGTTGACTTAGCTGGCTTGACCTGGGTAATTGATTGAACTCAAAGGGAAAATGAGAGGCAGCCAGTGTCCCTCTTGCTGACAGTGAAGCTGTCAAGAGACTATTACATAACTATAGATCTTTGCAGGTAGATTAGAACAGAGCCACTCATTTGCTGAGAAATGCTGTCATTGAACATAGTGCTGATACCTAGCCACCTCCTGCATTACTGCCTCAGATTCAGGGCCACAAGAAAGTGCTTGAGTAATGAAAAGAGGGCTTGTAAATACCAAGTGTGACGGATCCTAAAACAAGCCCAGGTAAAACAGGATGCTTTTGTATTTTTGTTCTGTGGATTAGAGTGTGCCACTGTTGAGTCTCTGTAACTTGGGAGTACAGAGAGTCTCCGTAGAGTCTATTTTTCCTAATAATATTGATACTGCAGAAGTTCTACCCTGAGGGAAGTCAAAATGCATGAATGAAGTCGTTGTTACAAGCAACTTCCATGGAAGGAATGACCTTAGGCAGGGCAAAAGAATATCAAGGGTTGTCGTCAAGGACATTTCCTTAAATGAATTCTGTGGTACTGCTGTATCCTGTGACCTTGGAATCTTTGTGCACTTTTGAAACAAAGCCTTTGAAGTAAAATCAGAATAAGGGTTAAGAGTGATCTACCTCAAGGTAGCAAATAATCTGGGAATCTATAGTGCATCTTCTGGCATCCAGTAAGACATTGAGCCCCTCAGTAGTGAGGAAACAGAGAGGGTGGCTTCATTTTGCTATCTTTTCAGCTATCCTTATTCCTGATGTTGGGATAGACCTTAGCTGCCTGGGTCATCTTTGAAATTTTTATGGTAATCTCCAAATTGCAATCTTATATCCGGAGATATGGACATTAGTTCTGACAGTACTGTAAAAACTTCATATTCTAATAGGCCATTGGAACTGAACAGAGTCATCTTGTAAAGCAGTGACATGCTGAGGGTCTTCAGCCAGTGCTGGAAGTTTCCACAGGTGCTTGTTTATTTTGCTTCTGAATGGGCTCATAGTCAGTAAAAAAAGATCCAAGTGGAAATAGTCTGCCAGTGTGCATACCAAAAGGAGTCACTCTTGAACTTGCAGCTGTTGGGAGAGTTAACTTCGGCCATTGCTGTTCCATTATTTCCCTTCTCTTTCCTATTCTTCCCTTCCTCTTGCTCTTTTCTGTGTGCTTTTCATCTTGTCTTTTGTCCTTTCTTTCCCTGCATCCTTCTCTTTTCATTTTTCTGTACCTGCTTCCCTTCTTCATTCCCTTTGCTTTGATTTGTTACCATTTTTTCCTCCTCTCCTTGCATCTAGACCACTTGTGGGTCTCTCTCAGAAGGAAGTACAGTGCTACCTAGCGGACCCTGGAGTTACTACGTGTGCTTTTAAGTAGCAGCTCATGGGTAGGCTACCAGCAGGGCTGGAGTCATGAGGTCAGTGTCTCTAGAAGAGCGTGGCTTTGCTAAATGGAAACCAAAGTGGTAACTTCTCAAATCCAGACAGGTTTTAAGGATGAGATGCTCCTAGTTTACTGTTGAAATATGCTAGCATACTAAACCAAAAAATTGAAGTCTAAGAAAGTATGAAAATAATCCTGGGTCTTTCAAGAAAAGGAAAATAGGGTGAGATGAATAGATTCTATTTTTAGTGTATTTTTGCAGGACTTTCATGTCATGCCCCCATCACCAAGATTTTCAAATATGGTAACTGCCATGGGGTCCACAAGGTTTTTCAAAATTCAAGTTCCACTCACCAATCCAGCTTCATTTCCTGCCACTCCTTAGTTTACACGGTGCCCCAGCACTAGAAGGTTAACTACTCCCAAACGCATCATGCTACAAACAGGACTGTTTTTGGTCTTATAGTGCCTTTTCGATCTTTCTAGATAATAGACTTCTTTGATTTCAGAAACCCAATGTAGACATTATCTTATCCACTTTTGCCAACATGCTCTTCCTAAATAGTGTTAAAGCTATTTAGAGTGGAAGATAATGTGAATAAACTGCTGTCATGGAATTCAGTGAGGTATGCAGAAATGTAAAGAAATGAAAACAAGTGTAACATAGTATAATGCAACAGCAGAACCATACACGATATAGAGGCTAAATAGTGGCTTTAACACTATTTAGGAAAAGCACTCACCAAATTCTTATTGAATGAATGAGTGAATAAATGAATAAATGAACAAAGGAATACAAAAAATGATATATGTGTAAGTACTTTATAAATTATGAATTGCTGTGTGGGAATTGCAATTGGCTTGGTCTATCTATGATTAACATGTAAATTTTTTTACAAGTTAGAGGCAATTTGCTAGAAAAAATCTTCAAAGACTTAGTTGGAAGAAGGTAGCAAATGACATGATTATTTCTATACTTAAAATAATTTGAGGAAGATAAAAATACTTGAAACATGAATTATTAAGCTTTGTCGAACAGTTTTTTAATCTTCTTAATAGATTATACAGGGCCACAATATAAAATTCAAAGAATATAGCACTTTGGCTGCCTAATTTCCCAGAAAGTCCCTTACCATTAGCAGAATATTCCAATACATTATATGCCTTTTATAGACAAATATACATACAAGAAGCTGCCTTTAATCAGTGCACAGTCTGTGAGTATAAAATAAAAGGGCATAGGAAATCAAAACTGAGTTCTCAAAATTTCATTTACAGGGCAATTGCTTTCCAGCTCAAGGGATTTCTCTAATCTTTGTTTTAAATTCCTGCTGATTAGCAACATTGTGAAAACATCTCCACCCTCTTGTAGTTTTCATTGTTTCCTAAACACAGTTTTACTTCTTCTCACTACCCTTGGTTTTGACTAAGCCCTGTACCACCCTCAGCCACCCTTACTTCCCTATTTGGAGACAGATCAAGCTTGTTCACCTTGCCTCATTGTAGCCAGCGTGAGAAGGGTAAAGATGGTGAAGCTGCCTGTGTTTGCTGAAAACAGAAATCCCAGTACTCGCACGATAATGGGATCAGGGCTGCCTCATGCTCTAAGGGCAGTCTTTACAAAGTCCTGATGGAGTGATATTCCAGCCATCTTGGCAATCGGACACCACCAGCCAGTGGAACCTGTTCACAGGTACATAAAACATAAAGTCAGAAATTGCCTTTGGGAAGAGGTTTGACATTTGCTTGCTCTGTCCCTGTGGCAGAACATTGATCCTAACAGCAACAGATCTCTCCTGTGGTATAGATGTAAAGTTTCCTCATAAACTCAGATTTTTACCCCTTAAAAAAAAAAAAAGACATTTTTTACCTTAGGTTTATAAAATCCTTATAAAAGATATAAACAAAACAGAAATCACAAAATAATCATTAGGATGGTTAAGTATTTCACTAAAAATATTTCACCCAAATCTAGGAAATATAATATGACTGATAATTAAGGCTTACCTCTTAAAATGCTACAATCTATTAAACTCAAATATTGGACTTTTTCTACTTGGACAGGATTCCCTGTAATACATGAACTTTTAAAACTCTTTAATTTTTTTCTTTTAGTGCTGTGAGGTATCTACATATGAATACTCACAGGGAGCAACTTGGAAAATCTGAGCCCTGTTTATCACACTATCAATAAGAATACAATGTTGAACAGAGCAGAGATGAGATACTTAGGTGCTTTCCACAAGCTGACTTAGGTCCCCCTGAAAGGCATATGGAAAAGTGAGATAATAGACAGGATTATCTGTGGCATGCCATGAGGAGTAGAGTCGTCACAGAATATTCATGGAGATACAAGTCAGCACCAGCACAAGACTTGGTATTGCTGAAACTTTTCTGATCCAATTCAGGGACAAAGGGGTGCCAGGAACATCTGCCCCCCGCCAGACACTTCTCATTGGTGTCCCTTGACTCAGGAAAGGTAGCCCCGCTTGGGTAACTGGGTATCACTTTACTGCGCCTCAAACTGCTTCAAAACAAAAGTGGCAATATTTGAGCTTAATCAGTATTTCCTGTGAGGGGGAAACAGAAATAGATTTTATTTGTCTGCAAAGCAGTGTTTAAACTTTAGAACCCTTTTGTTTTCATATGGCATTTGCATCAGGGAGTGGAGAGTTAAAAACAGCCGCTACCTAAAATACCACTATGGGGTAGTGACTCTAAAATGAGCTAGAGAGAAAGACCATTTCTGCTTTACGATCGGGGTGTCTGCCTTTCCTCATGTCTTTAGTGACTCTGTTCCTGCAGCCGTCTACAGCTAGAAGTTAATATGTACTCTTCAAAAATTAACTATGCAATAATACATTTTAAATGTAAAATAGGACACAGCACAAACAAAAGCCTTCCTCGGAGTCAGTCTTATTCCCATTTTCTTCCCTGTCCCTGTAAAATACTTCCGGGGTGCTGCCCTTTCGGTATCTTTGTTCCCTTTCTGTTTGTAACAACCACCCTGGTGATCACTGGACGAACCTGCCTGCCCCAGCCATCCATCTCTGGTCAAAGGGGTGAACAGACTCAGACTTGCTGAGTTGTAGTGCCCAGGATGTGGCCACAGGCAAAAGATCAATTTAGGTAGGAGACCAGGCGTCGCTTACCACTCTTTTTCTCTGTTCTGAACTTTATAAAGAGATGCTGGCACAAAATATCTTTTGCTTTCCTCTGGTGTTGCTAAAATGTGCTGTGTTAACCTGAATCATCACTACTGCTATCAATTCGTATCAGTACTTTCTCTGCCCACTCTATCCCAGCTCTCTCCCAGCACCCAGAGTACAGTTTCACACACTCTGGAAAAATCTAGCTATACACAGGCACCCTTGAAAACATCAGAGAGCCATCTGTGTCAGTTGTCAATTGATTGCCTCTTAGCTCTGGTATCACTGATCCAATAGTGAATGAGCTCATAGCATTTTAACTCACCCCCCACCCCCAAACTGATTTAATTACGAAACTAAATTTTTCCTCCACAAATTTCATAAGGGGGAAAAATGTGCCCTAGAGCACAGCACTTGAGTTATTAATGCTGAATATGAACCCAAATCTGAAAACTCGGTTATATGCCAAAGGCTCTTTTGCCCATCATAATGTGCCCAGGAGGGAGCTAATGCTTCTAAGCATCTTAATAGAAAACCCAACTCAGGGTCGTTCCTGTCTTGATCTGCTGACCTTGATGCAGCAGCTCTTGTGGCTAGGGAAAGACTGAGTTTGTAAGCCATGTCTGCAGAATAGAACCTATAGGAAATCAGAGCTCCCCTGGGACTGTGCATTAATTACTATGCTATCCTGTCCTTTCTTCAACAGCTCATTTTAGGGGACAGCTGCCTCTTACAGTGTTGATGGAAGAAACTCTACTCAGATTGGCTAAGTTCCTGCAAGTCAAAATTTTAGTTCCCTCATGCTAAGTTCCAGCTATCTGTAATGGATCTTTAAATTATAGTTTATTTAATCACGCACCACATACACATTAGAGGAAGTAGAGAGTCAAATGATGGTGGGCAGTGTCATCGGCATGCTCGTGCATGCAGCGAGTTGGAATTTGGCAATAATTGAGTGTCCCAGAAGAGGTACAAGAAAGCTGCTCACTTTTGGGTAACCAGGTTGTTTCCAAGATGGAGGAAGCAGGCTGTAGGAAAGTGGATTGATTTATGAGCAACATTGTCCCCCAGTAACTTTGACTTACAGGTGTGTTTTTCTGTTCTTAAGAACTCTCATGGTCACTAGAAGAAAATATTTTCACAATGATTTGAGAGATATCTTGATCAGCTTACTTTTTTTTTTTTATTGAAACCATTCCAATTGTGCTTAGTAGGAGTCTAAGATAGTGGTGCTCTAAAATACTTTTATTAAAAATAAAAAATCCTCCCAAGGATACAAGCCAATACTTTTCTCAAACCAGAGTTTTTTGTTTGTTTTCTGTGAACACAATGCTAAGATTTGTTACTAGAAGGTGATAGAGAGACACTGTGGGAGGAAGAAGGGTCTTCTGGTTTCAGCATGCCTAATGTGTGTGGGGGGGACACCTAGTATCACTCTAACCCAGCTGCACGTTCCCCGGTGACCTCGTAGCCCAACCCAGTGCTCCTGACATAGACACTGGCCCCTTCCAGACCTCATGTTGGCAGAGGACTCTAACTCAGGACACATGCCCACCTGCCTGGCTCATCTGTGCCCTGTGAGACTGTTCCTGCTTCCTGGTGGCTGCAGATCAGTTATGGCCCAGGCAACTCGGAAAACTTTCCTACCACACTGGGTTGAAGCCACGCTTTTCATAACAAAGTATTAACGCCACCTCTCCCAAGTTCTTCCTCGGTTTCTATCACCGCTGATACTCTTCTGAGTTCTCTTTGCATCTTTTTTAGTTACTCCCTGTCCTAGGTTAGTCCCTCTGTTCAAAATATTACTGGGTGCTTTCTGTCTCCTGATTGAATCCAGACAGATTTACCCTTAATCTTTTCTTTTCTTCAGTACTGGATATCGAACTCAGGGCCTTGTGCATGCTAGCCGAACACCATACCACAGAGCTATCACCCGCCCATGTACCTCAACTCTGTTTCTGACTGGTTTGCTTCTTGTCTTACTTTTTTTTTTTTTTTGCGGCACCAGGGATTGAACTCACAACTTCACACTTGCCGGTCAGGCGCTTAAGCCACTGAGCCAAACTCCCAGCCCTGGTGTTTTGAGGCAGGGTCACACTATGTAGCTCAGACCAGCCTTGCGCTCGCTTTGTAGCCCAAGCCGGCCTCGAACTCACAATGCTCCTTCTACCTCAGCCTCCCGAGTGCTGGGATTAAAGGCGTGCGCCACCACGCCCGGCTTGTCTTACTTTCATATCATCATCTCACCATCCCCGTGAAGTCTCTGTAAAATGAAAGAAATTATGCCTGTTCTACCTAATATTGTATGGAAGAATTTTTAAATTATAAGGTGCTATGATTGTCATATTTATTATCTAACAATGCTTTTTTGTTTTTAATGTTTGCTAGGTTTTCTTTCATCTAACTCTTTCTCTCTGAACATTCCCAGGAGGTTGTTCCTGACTTTGCTTTCTCTCTATTTGCCAGCTTTCCCATCTATTGCTTCATCTCGATCTCGTGCTAGAATCCTAGACCTGCGTCTTCACTACTCTTATCATTTATTCTGCACTGGTTAGATGCTGGAAGATAATGTCCTAAATCTTTAATTTGACAGTCAAGACTTCTAGATATCCATGACGACCTGTAATGCATGAGACACTGTTCTAGTGTTGAACACACAAAAGATACACAAGGCCCCTACTGTGATAGAGTTTATAATTTAACTCTCATATGAATTTCCAGATATATCTCTTCATTAATTTGTACTTTCAGGGAAAGTGAACGTGTTAATGGGGTTTTTTTTTCCTGCTTCTCTATAAACTATCCCATCTAGAATGATGTGAATCCTCTGTTTGCCCAAGCCTTATGCTTTCTCCAAAACTCAACTTAAACCCATCCATGTCTCAATAGACACTGAAGTGCTTCTTATAGCCTTGATATACAACCTTTTCTAACAGCAGATTAGTGGAAAGGTGATTATGTCCCCTGGTAGCAGTGATTCAACATGCACTGATTCTCAGCGAATAAAGGGAAAATTATTTCCAGGATTTTGGCACCAAGGTATGGGGGCAAGGATAATTTCAGAGAATCTCCCCAATGATTCTGGTTTGCCTTTATATAGGGGACTGGCTCTTTGATCTTTCCCCAAACTCTGTTGTTAATCACTGGTCTATACCTTATGCTTCTCAATTAAATCATACTGCTTTTAAAAAATTCTGTATTATGTAAATTTTCATGCCTTACCTCTTTAATAAATGGAATGTATCAGAAAGAAGTAAGTAGGCCTATCACTTCTTTATCACCTTGTCTGCTCACAATTCCTGATTGTATGTTTTACATGCAGAATCCCAAGAAATACTGAAATGATTATTAGGTTTATTTGTAAATCATAATAAAAAATTAAATATCCTTACCCTAACCATTGTTGCACAAAGCTTCCCATTTTTCTGATGAAGCATTGCTAAAGCCATTCCCTGATTTTCTGCCTCACATTTCAATTTCAGATTTGAAAAATCAGGGGTTATACCTAAATGCAAGAATTAAGGCTATAAGAGAAGAAAACGTTATAAGCTTTGATTTTGCAAAGAATTCTTAAGTAGGATATAAAAACTGCATAGTTACTACGATGGCTATTTTTAAGCTGACAATATCAAGTGCTAACAATGACACAGAAAAACTAGGACAACTGCTTTCAAAACCAATTAACAGTTTCTTATAAAGTTAATCACATTTATAGAATTCATCATATATATCCATTTTTGAATTACTTTTAGTGTCTTGGTTACTTTTTACTTGTTGCTGAGACAAAACACCTGACACCCAAAATTAGGGAAGGAAAGGTTTATTTAGCTTACAGTTTTTGGAGGTTTCAGTCCACAATCAGCTGGCTCCAAGGCAGGGTGGCATGGCACAGGGGCAACACCTCAAGGCAGCAGCCAAGCAAAAGCAACCAGAGTAAAAAGGGGCAGAGTAAGCCGCTTCTCCCCGCTTATATAGTACACAGGACCACCACCACCCCCAGGGTGGGTGTAGCATTCACAAACATCCTTGCCTTCCTTTGCACAGGATGAGGATGTTTACCAAGTAAGACCTCTGGCTCCCTGCTGAGTCTCTCAGTTAAACTTCTGACCTTCTCAAATTGACACAATGACCAGGTAACTGTGCTCTACACCCCAGGATGTAGAGCTGCTGCCTTACTTAACTAAGCTGCTAGACTTCTCAAGTTGACACAATGTATAAACCCTAACATTTGGTGATAATATAACAGCATAGAACCTCAAATTTGAAGTTATCTCAAAAAGTACCAGTTTATTTTTCAATAAGGCAATCAATGCCTCCTTCAATATCTCTTAATGTATTTTATTGGCCCTCACATCCCCACTTAACTGTCTCTTCTTTGGTTAAATGTTTCTGCCTCATTCAATTCCTGTAGAGAAATTTTTTTCTCATCCCTTTAGTTTTTAAAACAATTTTTAAATTTGTGTTAGTACACGTTTGCAGAGCCTAATGACCACGTTCCTGGTG
Source organism: Dasyprocta punctata (assembly GCA_004363535.1). Classification (NCBI taxonomy): domain Eukaryota; kingdom Metazoa; phylum Chordata; class Mammalia; order Rodentia; family Dasyproctidae; genus Dasyprocta; species Dasyprocta punctata. The sequence continues at coordinate 20,235 of RJWM01030025.1, forward strand.
GGGAATTGCTACACGGACATAACATGACTCGATTCTTTTTTCTTCCCTTCTCCTCCACCTCCCTTAGTTTATTTAGTTCCTTTTCTTAGACCCATTTTAGTCCCTCCAATATTGTTTCACACAAAGAAAGTAAAAATAGGTACTAAGAAAGGGTTTCATCTTGCCTAAGTAAGACAGTTTCACTTAAGAGGTTACTGGAGGAAGTGTAAGGAAGTGTGAATCCGTATGTCCGAGGCTGCCTTGGGGACATTAGGAGACATGCCATATCAGAACAAGGGACACCACCACTTCTGCTGAGGTCCAGTCTTTAAAAAGAAGGATGATGCCAGCAGAGCACGCATCTTTGTCTCCGGAAGTGAATGTGGATCTGAACAAATGGCCATTAGTTTCACTGTCGTGTCTTGGTGTCAATGACCGAAGAAAGCTAGAATCCATCATCCCCCAAATAGAACAAACAGTTAAGTGTCCTTTTCTTAGCCAGCAATCAAATGTCCTAATAACAGAATGATAAATGGAAAGTGGTGGAGTGTGTGGAAATCTCCATCAATTAGACGGAGTGCAGAGACCTGGGTTCTTGCCCCTTTTTCAATTATCTAACTAGGACACCTTGGGGAAATTATTTTTTCTCTTTGGGGCTCAGGTTTTGCAGTTGTTACACTAGAGAAGGTCAAACTAGAAGCTCCCCGTGTTTCCACTTGCATTTTGTGATTCTCTGGTTATAGCTGTCAGAACTTAATTCAATTAAATCATTCTCCCTTGTGACAATCATCAAAGAATTAACAGAAGTCATTACCGTTGCTTGCTTGGCTTTCAAAATGGAAGCTGTTTTTTATACATTAAGCTGTTGTATGTAATAAATTACCATAGAGAGGGTGGTTTACCAGAACTCCAAGTGAAACTTATTTCTCATAGCTCTGAAGGCTGAGAGGTCCAAGATCCAGGTGCTGGCAGATTTGGGTCCTGGCGACGGTACTTACCCTGGTTCCTAGATGTCTTCTCACTGCATCCGCACTGGAGCAAGCAGCAAGGTGCAGGGTGCTCTCCAGGTTATACTTTATAAGGTATCATGCTCTCTTTTTTATTAGTACCAGTTTGTTACACATAATGAGTAATTTGTCACGGGGAGGATATATATATATATACATCTCACATCTTAATCCTTTTTTCTTCCCCTTCCTCCCCTGCCTTCTCCCCCCATACTTAGGTCCCCTTTCTATCTGTGAAAGGCCTGCCTCTATAAGGGGTCTCTTTTACTAGTAACCCGCATCATTAGGATGTTGCCTTGTGACATACTCACCACACAAAGGTGCCACTCGCTAATGTCATCACATTGAAAGCTGGATTTCAAAATAAGAATTTGGGGAGCACTCAAGCGTTCAGTCTCAACAGAAGACTTCAGTGACTACAGAGGGTTGAAGAGAATAAACCCTTCAGATTTTATTCCATCATGCCCACTGTGAAAAATCCTAAGAGCAAGTTTCCTGGATGTTTTAAGAATATGTGATAGAGTCAGTTAGAAAGTTACTGTCCGCTTAAATATGTAGGAACTTGCAGAGTTTTTTTTTTTGTTCTGTTTTTTTTTTCTATTCCCTGCAACAAGTAATAACAATTAGACTTAAATTAAGAGAAGTTTTACCAGGGTTTTGAATTCTGTGTTAGTTTCGGTAAACAAGATGATACAGGAAATAAACAGTGAAGGATGGTCTCATAGTTTCAAATTCCTTATTTAAGGTACTTTTCCAAATGGAAAGGACATTTCTTAGGCAACATCTGAAAGTCATGCCAATAAAAAAAATCTTGACTTTGAGTTTGTAAAGATTAGAGAGGCTTCTTTTTTTCCCATCACAACTGTTTGGTACATTGATGCAATGGTTACTTGGTGGCTTATTTACGGTGACCATGGGCGCCTCCTTTCTTTTGCTTATTTCCCAAACTAGAAACTGAGGGAAAACAGAAACACTGAATGTCTCAACTCATTCACTATCAGCTTGGGTTTATTTCCTCTTCAGTCCTGTTTTGTGGAGTGCCCACTTTAAAATGCAATCTATTATAGGACAATACCCAGAAGGGGAATAGCTGAGTCAAATGGAATTTCTAGTTTTAATTTTTTGAGGTGTTTCCACGCTAGTTTCCATAATGGTTGTACTAGCCTACATTCCCACCAACAATGTGGAAGGGCTCCTCTTTCCCCACGGCCTTGTCAGCATATTATGGTTATGCGTGAAAATCCATGCTTATAGCAGCATAATTTATAACAGCTAAATTTTGGAAGCATCCTGTAAGTCCAGATTAATGGATAAAGAAAATGTGGTTTTTATTTTTACTTATTTATTTTGGTTTTGGATTCTTGAGACAGGGTTTTTACTTTGTAATTCAGGTTGACTTTGAACTCACTATGTAGCCCAGGCTGGTCTTGAACTCACAGCTGTCCTCCTGCCTCAGCCTCCTGAGTCCATGGATTATAGTCATGCGTCACATGGCCAGCACACATTTTCCTACAGATGACTCAAGTTTGTCCTTCTTTATGGCAGAAGGTGAATAAATATCACCTTTTTTAAAAATCCATGCATCTGTTTTTTAAAATTTTATTTTAAAGTGAAAAAAATAAAAATTTCAAAATAAAATAATTAGAGGGTAACAATGGTTAGTACATTGCATATTGTTATCTTTAAATTAGTTATTCAGAGTATATCTGCATTTAATTATCCAAACAATATTAGCACAAACCTTTCTTTTCAATGAACTAAGAGAAATTAGTAGTATAACTACCTTAACGATTATATATATATATAATTTCTTTCAGCTTCTCACACTAGGGAGACAAGTTTACACATGTGAGTCTGATTTATTTCACTTGTGAGTATGGTTTCTAGTTGCATTCATTTACTTATAAAAGTCTCCAGTTTATCCTTCTTTATGGCTCAGTAGTACTCCATCGTATAAAAATACCATATCTTTTTTATCCATGCCTCAGCTGATGGGCATTTAGGTTGTTTCCAAGATCTAGCTATTACAAATTGTGCTGCTATAAACATGGGTGCACATATATCTCTGTGGCATAATGTTTTTAATTTTTCTGGGAAGATACCTAGAAGAAAAATAACTGGGTCGAATGGGACCTCCAATCCTAGTTTTTTGAGGAATCTCCACATTGATTTCCAGAGTGATTGCACCAGTCTACACTCCCACAAACAGTGGAGAAGGGTTCCTTTTCCTCCACAGCCCCTCCAGCATTTGTTATTGGTTGATTTCTTGATGATAGCCATTCTTTCTGGGTGAGGTGGAGTCTCAGTGTTGTTTTAATCTGCATCTCTTGAATGACAGTGATGTTGAACAATTTTTCATGTATTTATTTGCCATTTATATTTCTTCATCTGAGAAGTATGCATTCATCTCAGATGCCCATTTTTGGACTGGGTCTTTAAATTTGGGAAGTCTGTTTTTTTTTTTTTTTTAGTTCTTTATATGTTCTCAATAGTAATCCTTTGAGGATTTTTTCCCCACCCTGTGCATTGTCTCTTCACTCTGTTGGTGATTTCTCTCACTGTGCAAAAGCTTTTTAATAAGATGAGATCCCAGTTGTTGATTCTTTGTTATAGTTCCTATGTGATTGAGATTTTATTCATAAAGTCTTTGCCTACACTGATGTCTTCAGAGTTTTACCTACTCTATCTTCCAGCAGCTTTAGTGTTTCTGTTTTAATATTTAGATCTTTGATCCATTCCAAATTTAGTTCAGTGTATGGTGAAAGATATGGGTCCAGTTTTAATCTTCAGCATGTGCAGAGCCACTTTTTCTGGTACCATTCATTAACAGGCGTTCTTCCAGTGAATGTGTTTGGCACATTTGCCAAAGATAAGGTCACTTAGTATGTCTGGAGTTGTTTCTGCATCTTCTAA
>RJWM01030026.1:0-23832 GCA_004363535.1 Dasyprocta punctata
TGTCCCTGCACTCACCACAAGACTGAGACAGGCAGTGGCCCTTCTTATCTTGTCACATGGGAGCCATCACTGGACCTGAAGATGCCATGCTGAGGGCTTTGGTGGTCTCTTGGGCACCTTCTTGGAGCTACTCCTAGCAACAAAATTGCTGAGAAGTCCAATAATTTCCCAATGAGCTTGGCATCTCTGAGGGTCACAAGGCTTTGGGAGTCCATGGTCTTGGTTGTGGATTTTCCACTCCATAAGTGCAGGTGATTTAAAAAGGCAAAATAGCAAATGTTCCCTTCATCCTACCCTCCTAATCCCACTGCAGACTTTTAACTAAGATATTGTTACTGCAGACATGGGCGGGCACAGCAGGCAGTCCTCCAGGTGGGGTGGTGCGAAGGCTGTGTAACCACATTAGAAGTCTGATGTACTTTGATTCCTTGAAGCTTGGGATTATTTCCTAGCTGTTGGGGTTCTATTCTGAAATTCTTTGCTTGTGCCTGAGGTTTCATGTGTTTTCTCCACATCATCTGCTGACAGTTTCAATGTTTGCTTCAGTATTTTTGTGTTATTATTTTTCTAATGAAAATATATTTGTTTAATTTGTGTATATTCGAGAAGCATAATCATGTTCATTTTAGTGATTTCATAGTGGAGCCAATACAGACTTGCTGAGCTATGGAATAGAACTGGTTGCCTGGTGGCCTCCTGGACAAGGTGGGATCTCAAGGGATGCAGCACCAGGACTCAAGTCTCTCTGGTCACTTTTGTTGTCACAGCAACTCTCTCCTCTTGAAGACCGAGCAGCAGTGTTTCTGGAGGACGTAATAAGTACACTGAAGTGACCAGCTGTGGGTTGGGTGAGGGCAGTTCTTGCAGTGGTTCCTGACTTTTCTTTGTGACTGGGCTGAGTCTGAGTGTGATTAGGGTGCACAGTGCCCATAGTTGTGGCTGGTGCAGGGAAATGGACGGTGACAGCTGCTGCTGGTGTTGTGCTTTAGATTTCGAATTGTGGACTCTGCATGGAGTGCAGGTTTGTGTCTTCTCCCCAGCATTGCTCCCCTGGGGCAGCACTGAGTGGGGTTCCTCTGCCTCTGGGTGCTATTTCTGGAGGTGTGGTCCTTGAGTACGGCTTGGGCTGGCTCCTACCGAGGTTCACGGGGAAGTAGGCCCACAGGTTCCAAGTCCTGCCCAAGTGTGCATGGAAACACCTGGACCTGCCTTGTAGACAGAGTGCTGGGCCTGGGGTCACAATGCACTTCTGAGACTCAGGATCTGAGTGCTCCTCAGGGAGTCTGGTGTGTGTGGTGGATGTCACACTACTGCTTGCTCCCAGAGTGCCACAGCTGGGGGTCCTCAGGCATCAGGTCCATAGAGGAGGCTCTAGGTGGGTGTGGACTTCCTGCTCCAGCAGGAAGTTACTCTGCAAGCCACAGGTTCTCAATTACATGTGAGAGCTCCCAGCTCCCTTCATAGCAAATGCTCTGTCCTGATAGAGGGCTTTCCTGTGTAAGCCACAGGTTCACAATAGACTGGGAAAAATCTTAGAGATCTCGAGATTACTCCATAACATTGATACCCAGGCTCCTTGTGACCCTCCCTCCCTCTTTCCTTTGTGTTCTCAGATTTGCTCTCTGCTGAAGACTGCCTATTTTATGCTGTTTCAAGTGATTCCACACACAGGACTGAATTTTCCTGGGTATGTTTCTTCTTTTTCTTTGTATATCCTGCTGCAGATCTCACATGGTAGTTCTGCAGATTCCAGTACATGGCACTACACATGTTCTCCTGAAGTTCTTTTCTGCAAATTCAGAGGAGGAAATGCACAGCAGAACTGAGACCCAACCTAGAAATGCAGAGGACAGTGGAGGGCAGGGCCTGGCCTTGTGCAAGAGCAGCTCCCTTCCTGTTTAGCAGCTGATCCCATCATCCTGTGATGAGGACTGGCACCCAGGCTGCCCATCCCTTGGCGTCCCTCGTGCTGGGCTACTGTGGAGACCTGTCTGAGGCAGCATCATGCCCCCTGGCCTTGCTCTGTTCCTTGGACTTGGTGAGCACTGTAGGGAAGCAAGGTGGGCAGTGAGAGGGTCAAAACTCAGTAGCAGAGTCCACCACTTGGGCTCCTCACAGGGCTCTTCCTCTGTGAGCTCCTCGCTGGGGTTAGATTAGACTTTGGCCCCCTGACCTCAGCTTTGTGTCCCAAACCCAGGGTTGGGGGTCACTGGGTCCCAGCAGGTGCCTCTCACCTGGTCTCTCTGTTTCAGTTTTTGCCTTGGACCATTGGATCTGGGCCCACAATGGTGAGTTTCCCTCTCTTCAGTGCTGGGACCCTTGAGAGAGGCTGGGCTGAGGGTGGGAGGAGCCTGAGGGTCTTGGGCTGAGGCAGAAAGGAGCCTGCCCTGTGCTGCCATCCACCCTCTTCCTTAATGAGCCACTCAAAGGGCCCATGGCCAGCACAGTTGAGATGCACTGGGAACGGGGCACAGGCCTGGAGACCTGACGCAGTGGTCATGGTTTGATTAAGGCTGCGTTTTTCCCCATTTGCTGTCTCTGGGGATGCTTCCAACTTTCTCATCCCTGAGAGGTCATCTTAGGCCAAAACTCCCTCAGGCAGGACACAGATTTGAAGTGCGATGCAGAACCCCGTGCCTATGTGCTCTATGATCCTCTCTGTAAATTATTTTTGCACTTTTTGCACAGTTTCTGCTCTTAAACAGTGAGACATCAGGGTGATTCTCAGTGGAGATAGAGGGAAGATGCTGTCTGAGATCATCAGTGCTGTGGTGCTCTGAGCGTGGCCACACAGGGGCTGTGGCTGCTGGATAATGCTCAGTCTTCCTTCATCTCCACAGCCAGCATTTCCATCTCTGTGTGTTACACTCATTCATTCCCACTTAGTGCGGATGTATGGGGCCCTGCCTGTGACTGCAACATTGCTACATGTGCTGGGGACACCCAGGCACCCTTGCCCTCTCAAGAAGAAGAACAGGTTCATGTTGGATCACACGTGCTGAATTGGGAGGAGGCGGATGTAGAGGAGAAGTGTGTGGGTGGAGGGCAGAGAGTATGCCAATGGGACATTTGCAGGCGTCTGTTGCAGGAGGAGGGTTGCAGGCTGTGGGAGGGAATTCCTGTACTGTGGTAGGGGATGTCCAGGGGGTAGGCTGGAGCCGTCATGGGGACAGTGAGTTGTTGGGGGAGAAACTAAGAGTGCAGATCTGGTTTTGGCCACGGTCAGAGCATATACAATGATGGAGCTGTGTGAGGATGAAGTCCCCAGTGTGGTCAGCACCCATTGAGTTTGTGGATCATGGTCGGTGCTCAGGAGTCTGTATGAGTGACAGCAGAGCCACTGTAGGCTGTTGACAGAAGACAGAGTTGACAGATGTATTTAAATAGAATCCCAGGCTCCAGAGTGAGGAAGGGGCTGCGGTTGATGTGGAGTATCGGGGACCTGGCATAGATCCCCAATATCACAAATGAGTGTACAGCAAAGGCTTAAATAAATGAGACTAGTGGTATGATTTTAGGGCTCCAGGAGGCTCAAAGCCCCTGCAGAGTTCTTGATTCTGTGGCTATCTTGAGGGCTAAGACAAAGACCTCTCTCTGTTGCCTGTATTTATTATCAAAGCGACAAAGAGAGGGGATACTGAGGAAAGCATGGGAAATGAGCAGGACCTTGGGAGTCACTTCAAAGACTTCTCCAAGTAGTAAATTGTGCCAATTAAGGAAAACTGTCTTATCTCCATGATATTTATGGTGGGAAAGAGAGCCTGTAGGTATGTGATGTTTGCAGCTGCAGTCTCTATCTATTTAACTGAGTCTGAGCTGGGTGTTGTCGGTGGTGACCCTATCTTGCCTTTTGAGGTATCTCTGACATCACAGGTCACCACAGACCTCTGCCAGGACCAGTGATTCATAGAGGTTCAATGACTATGAATCAGCTCCCATCGCCAGGCAAGGGACCCAGGCCTTGGACAGGCTCACAGATAAACAGAAAGCCAATTAGTTAATTTTAAGTCCTGCTCAGAGCCACTTCATAGCGGTCTCCAACAGGGGAAGAAGACAGAGAGAGTCAGGTGACCTTGGTTCACAGAGACAGAATGTCTTGACATAGACAGCTGAGTGAGCAGGGACATTGGAAGGTGGACCCACATGATTCCTTTCCAGGCTGGGACGAGAAGGGAGAAGCCAGCAGCATAGTGCTTAGGAAGGACAATGAGTGCTTCATGGACGAGGCCGGTAGGTGGGTGAGGTCTTCGTGAGTATGCAGGAGCCTCAGTTTCCACACAGGCACTTGGCAGTGCTTTACAGGTGATTAAACGACTCTGGAAATCAGGTGGAGGAGTGTGTGTGTGTGTCTGTGCATCTGTGTGTGTGACACAGAAGTGAATATATACTCAGAAAGTGGCCAATAAACCGATGCCAGATGTAGAGGGAAAGACTTAAAGTTTTCTGGGTGGATACTGGAATAGATAAATGAAAAAGTAAGTGAGGAAAGATAGAGAGGTGTGTCTTTGAAATGAATATATATACACAGTGTTCCCAAAATGCATACACACTTGAGAAAAGAAAAGCTAGTGTAAAAAGTGTAACACCAAATTTATTGAGCCTTCATTAGATTAAGGTAAGTTACCTTTGGCCTCTACAATTCCAAGAAGTACTCTAACTGGTAACCATTCACTTCAAGATGTTTATTTGTACAGCCAACTGCTGAAATGTGTGTACATTTTTTGGGCCGACTTTGTATACATGAGAAACAGGTTGAAGAAGGAGCCCAGACGCACTCCAAACACAAGTGTTTTGGAGATGTTTGGAGTCAACCATGGGAGCAGACTCTGCTCGCTCAGAGGGACTGAGCATTGAGTTCTTGGAAGCCAGGGCAAGGTCTCATGACACAGGCAGGTCATGTCTCAGCCTGACGAAATATTCAGGTCTCATACTGACTCCACTTCCAGGTGAAGGGCGCAAGCTTCTCTACTGCCTGGTGTTATCTGTCAGAGGTAGGAGTGGCCTGGGTTGACACCTAAGGTGACAATTCTGATTCTGGATCAGTCCCACAACTGGAGCATCAGCACCTTGGTAGTCTTGGGAAAGGGGCGAGGTCCTCTCCTTCTCTCACAGACTCATGGTCTTGTTCTGTTTGCAGGCTCATCCTCCCAGCCCTCCATCTGGGCAGTGCCAGCAGCTGTGGTTCCCCAGGGAGGTTCTGTGAGCATCTTCTGCAGGGTCCCTCCAGGGATGACTATAGTGGGTCTATATCAGTTGACAGCCAGAGAAGAGTGGTACAACAGAAACCCAGATGGAGCCCAACAATTGATGGAATTCTCTCTACACAACGTGACACACACCGATGCAGGGATTTATTCCTGTGAATATTTGAAGGGAGGAATCTGGACAGGACGCAGTGCATCACTGGAGCTGGTGGTGACAGGTGAAGACCCCAGGGGCACTCTGCTCCACTTGGCTCTCTGACGACCCCTCAGAGAAGGTCCAGATGAACCCCAACACAAGCCCTGTTCTGACTCTGCCCCAGCCATTGGGCTCTCCCTCCCTTGGAGGCTGGAGTCCCCAGGAGCCACAGCATAGGGATAGACACCATCCCTTCTCTGGTCCTGGCTCCTGGGAAATTAGAAAAGAGGAACTTTGGGTTTGGTGGTCTTGATCCCTACCTGGCAGCAAGGTGTGAGCTGCTTCTCAGCTTCTCTGTTCTGTCTCAGGCCATAGAAGGTGGGGTTATTTTAATGATTTTAATATCAGGCTCTATTCTCTTCCAGGAGTATACAAGACCAAGCCATCCCTGACTGCTCACCCAGGTGCCCAGGTGGCCTCAGGAGGAAACGTGACTCTCCAGTGTCATTCGAGCTATTCCTATGAATCCTTCATCTTGTGCAGGGGAGGAGGAGCTTCCCTCCCCAGGGACTGTTCTCGTCAGATCCACAGCTCCTTCCTCATCTCCCCCATGAGCCTGGATCAGGCCGGAACCTACACGTGCTATGGCTGTGTTAGTCACAGACCCTGGATATGGTCCCTGCCCAGCGCCCCTCTTGAGCTTTCTGTCACACGTGAGTCACTTTACTTCCTGTTAAGTGAAGTCCCTGTGGTGCGGCATCTCAGGTGTGCTCTGTGTGTGGTCACCGTGGTTGTGTAGTTGTGCACGGTGTCCCCCATCCCATCTAAATCACTCCTGTTGATTTGTAGACTCCAAATATCAGTAGTCATTATCACAGTTTGTGAAAGTTAGAAGAAATTTGTTTTGGGGAAGAGAAATCTGTACGGTGTTGCAGGAGTGCGTGATCTAGTGACAACCCTGGTGTCCAGCATGAAAGGTGATACAGCACTCAGTTGCTGCCTGTGTCACTCAAGCAGTCCCTTCTCCACCTGTAACTCTGTGTGTGGTTGATAGCAAGAGCTTCACCAGCTGTTGGTGGGAGGAAAGTTAAAGGTGTCTCTCCCAGTTTCTTTTTTTAAAATTTTAATGAGGATAAAACCAAGGAAAATAAAACAGAATAAAACAAATCAAAACTAACCAGTGTAAGTGACACAGGTCTTCAGAACAATACAAAATCAACAAGTTGCCATAATGCCTCTTGTTGTCTTCAAGATAACTATAGATACCTTCAGACATAGCAAAAATCAAACAGAACGGAACAGTACGGAAGCAATAAGAACAAAACAATGCATGTGATAAAGGACTTCAAAAGAAGTCAGTAGTAAATCCAAAATGGCTACCATAATACATCTTGCTGTCTTTGAAATAGTTGCTCATGTCGTTGGATATAACAAAATGAAACAGAATAAAACAGAACAAAACCCAATCCAACAAAGCAATTAAAGTGATACAGGACTTCACAAACAAGATAATAGGGAATTAACAATGGTTACCACCTTCAGAAGGAGATTGCCTTTAGATGCCACACTGAGTACTGTTATCTTCAGAATAGATGATCAGGCCACTGGCCCTAGACCTGCAAGGTCAGTAAAACACCACAATGCCACAAACATCCAATTGCATTTCATCACAATAGCTTTGAATGCAGGCTGTGTTTCTCTTGATCAGCTGGTCACTTATGGTGATGGGAGGCATTGGCTCCTCTTGTTTGCCAGCCTGCATGTTGGAAGAGGCTGGGGTCTGGCTGTCCCCGCACTGGCAGCAGCTTGCAAATAAGAAACTTGGGAGCCTTGGGAATGGGGCGGGGGCCTCTCCTTCCCTCACAGTCTCAGGGTCTGGTTCTGTTTGCAGGCTCATTGTCCCAGCCCTCCATCTGGGCAGTGCCAGCAGCTGTGGTTCCCCAGGGAGGTTCTGTGAGCATCTTCTGCAGCGTCCCTCCAGAGGTGACTGCATTGCGTCTATATCAGTTGGCACCCAGAGAAAAGGTGTATGACAGACACTCAGAGGGAGCCCGAGAGGTGATGGAGTTCTCTCTGCACAATGTGACACACACCAATGCAGGGATTTACTCCTGTGAATACTCAAAGCAAGGAATGTGGTCAGGACGCAGTGAGTCACTGGACCTGGTAGTGACAGGTGAGGGCATCAGGGGCACAGTGCCCCACATGGTTCTCTCAGGCCCCTTCCTTGGTCCAGATGGTCACTATCACAGACTCCGCCCTATCTCCACCCCAGTAGTGGGGCTCCCCTTCCCTTGGTCCTGCCTGCATTCCCTGCTCCCTCAGAGAGGACAGTGGCATCCCCAGGAGCCATGGCATGGGCACAGACACCTGTTCCTCTCTAGTCCTGGCTCCTGGGAAATTGGACAGGAGGATCTTTGGGTTTGGTGGTCCCGATTGGTACCTACTGGCTAGGATTGAGTTCCTTTTCGGGTTGTTTGCTCTTTCTTGGGCCATGAGAAAGGTGGGGCTATTTTAATAATGATTTTAATATCAGGCTCTATTTCCTTCCAGGTGTCTATATGACCAAACCATCCCTGACTGCTCACCCAGGTGCCCAGGTGGCTTCAGAAGGAAATGTGACTCTGCTTTGTAATTCACTCTATTCCTATGACACCTTCATCCTATGCAGGGGAGGAGGAGCTTCCCTTCCCAGGGAGTGTTCTCCTCAGACCCACAGCTCCTTCCTCATTTCCCCCATGAGCCTGGCACAGGTCGGGACCTACTCGTGCTATGGCTCTCATCGTCACAGCCCCTGGATATGGTCCCTGCCCAGCGCCCCACTTGAGCTTTCGGTCACACGTGAGTCACTTTACTTTGTGTTAAAGGGAGTCTCTGTGGTGGGCATCTCAGGTGCACTCTGTGTGTGGTCACCATGTTTGTTAGTGTAGTTGTGCACTTTGTCTCCCAACCTGTTTAAACCACTCCTTATGACTTGTGGACCCCAAATATCACTATTCACTATCACAATTTGTAGAAGGCAGAAGCAAGTTGTTTTTGGGAAGACAGATCTGTACAGTGTTGCAGAAATGATGTGTGATCTAGTGACAAACCTGGGGTGCAGGATGGAAAGTGGTGCAGCACTCAGGTCTGTGTCACACCGGCATTCCCTCCCCCCGTCCCTCCCTCTGTGCGGGTGACAGTAAGAGCATCGCCAGCTGTTGGCGAGAGGAAAGGGACAAGGTCTGTTCCTGTTTCTTCATTTAGTCAACTTTTTGGGGTGCTGTGTCACCTGCACCCTTCTGAGATGATGATTCGACCTCAGTGGGTCTTTATGGTCACCAGGACAATAAGAACACAGGGAGACCTTTATGGATGCATTCCCAAGATGGATTTATGGTCCCGATCCTACAGGGTCGAGCAGGAATGGACAGCTCCCACCTCCTTGGTGGATGGGGCTGAGCTCTGCGTGACTTAGCTTTTCAGGTAACCAGGGCTTCTCAGGGTCAAGGCAGAGAACATGACCTGGGTCTTGGGAGCAGAGACACAGAGCGTAGAACTGTGAGATGGTTTCCAGGTGCATTCTGGGAACTGTAGGTAACTGAGAAGGACAGAGCATTGACAAGAGGAGGCAGGAACCCAGGAAGAATGGCAGGGATGGAGCAGGGAAGGGAGCGGTGTGGGGCTGCTGTCTGTGGAGGAGTGCTGGGAGGTCTAAGCATTTTCCAAGCCTGGTCTGTCCATGGCCGTCGGTCTTTTCACCCAGTGAGAAACGGCCCATGAACCTCCATGGTCTTTATCCACTGGTGGATTTGCCATCGACTCAGGCAGCCCCTCAGCATCTGCACAGAGCCCTTGATGGACAGAGGTCCCTGTTTCCCCTCCCTCTCCTGTCTCCATCCCAGCAGTCCCTGCGTGTCTTCTCTGTGGAGCGTCCATCCGTGGTCCTTGGTCTCAGTGCCCAACTCTCACTGTCCTCATTTCTGTCCTTCAAACATACTCAAACCCTGTGCTTTCTTTGTTTTCCTCATGCCAAGATTACGTGTCACCAGCTTCCTGCAGGATGATCCCTGATTGTCTCATCTTTCCTCCTGTCCTCTTTAATCTAGTCATCACTCAGAGGATCCAGTCCTTCTTTATAAATTAAAAATAATTAATTGTAATAGTCCATTTTTAATATACATAATGATCACAGTCATCAAAGAGAACTTGTGCTGGGCGTGGTGCCACACACCTTTGATCCCAGCACTCCAGAGGCTGAGGTAGGAGGAGCGTTGTGAGTTCGAGGCCAGCTTGGGCTATGACATGAGTGCAAGGCCAGCCCGAGCTACATAGTGAGACCCTGTCTCAAAACACGAGGGCCGGGAGATTAGCTCAGTGGCTGAAGCGCCTGTCTGTGAGTTCAATGTCCAGTGCCAGGAAAAAAAAAAGGCACTTGTACTTGGACATCATATTCATTTTTCCCATTCCCCTTCCCTCTCTTGAACCTATTTTCCACTCATTATTTGCAAAATCTTTGTTTTCACGCTTTCCTTCTGTCTTGCTTACTTTTCTCTCACTACTGGGACTAAATAAATACCTGACACTCAAAATTAAGGAAGGTTAGGTGTATTTATCTCACAGTTTGTAGAGTTTTCAGTGTAAGGAGGGGTGGCATGGCACAGGGAGAACACTTCCAGGTGGCAGAAGACAACAAAAGCAGTAAGAGCAAAAAAGGGGTGGAAAGCAAGCCTCTTTTCCTCCTTATATTGTGTGCAGGCTCTGCACTCTGGGGCAGGTGTAGCCCCCACTCCATCTTGGTGCCCTCCTCTTGCACAGGCTCAGGATGTTTACAAAGTTAGGACCCTGGCTCCCTGCTGAGTCACTTGGATAAAATTGTAAACTTTGTAAATTGATACAAGGCGTCAACAATCATACCCTCTCTTCTTTCCCCCCCTTTCTTCCTTTCCCTTCCAGTCTGTCTAGTTTCCCTAGATTTGAAAATTTTATTCCTATTTCCCAGTGTCTATTGTTCATTTTGGTCCTTATTTGCCCTTTGTGTTTCCCACACAAGAGAAACCACGCGAAGTTTACATGTGTTTCATTTATTTCATTTAAAAGTAAAAAGCCAGTCTTGGAAAGCAGCACAGCATGCTTTGCCTGCCCATCTGCCTGCAAGTCAGTGCTGTGCTCAGACTCCTCGTCCTCAGGTTGTGAGCTCAGCTGGCCGCCCCTGAGGTCATCGTGTCCTTCGGGAAGCACTGTCCTCCTCCTCCTCGTTCTCAGTTCCCCTTGCGCCTCTGCCTCTGAGCTGTTTGTCTGTTGTTCCCTTCTGGGTGATTGTGTGGACGTGGCCGGGAGGATCAGCAGTCAGTTGAATGAATGTGTAATGGCAATGGCAGGAAAGTGACTCAATGTAACTGTCTAAAATTGGTGATTTCTATCAGATGGCTGGCAAAAACACAGAGAATAGTAAAAACCACCATGGGAAATTTCAGTATTTACTCTGGATTCAGAAACATGTTTGTAATTTCCTAAGAGGATTCCTGGATTCTTAATAGCAAATGAAGCTGCATGCAGGTACTTGAAGCAGTAAACTTGTAATATATAGTGTATAGCTCTCTGCAAAACAAACTACAGGGATGACATACTACATACTACATCCAGCATGTTTTCTGAGGACCTTACATAGCACCCTAATATTACCTTCATGCTGTGTCTGATTTAAAGAACATGCACTGTCTAGTCATGTTCTAAGCAACACATTTTGCACACTGATGATTTGAAAACTTGGATGTGATTGCAGAGTTCAATAGTTCACTTCCTTCTTTCTGACTTTCTGTGTAATAACAGTGCATCTTCTACCAGTGTGTCCCTTAGTGATCAATTTCATAAAAGGGATCACAATTTAAATACTCAAAGCAGTGCTCTTGACCAACATGAGTGGCATCCCCGAATTTCAGCTGCTAAATCACTTCCCCACCTGACACTGGGTCCTCCACCCTCTGTCTCCTTCCTGTCAAATATCATCGTGGTGGTCTCAATTCCTTTGTGTGCCCAAAACCCAGTCCTTCTTGGTCAAAACTTCCCTCACTTCCTTGTCAGCAAAGCCAATGTCCCGACTGCCCGGCGTGCCTGGAGCTCAGGTCCATCTCTCACCTGACGTTCATCTTCCAGCACTGCCCGCTCTGTGCCCTCTCCTCACAGCAGCTGTCCTCACTGTCCCCTGCAGTCCTCTGGGACTTTCCTGGGCACTGTGAAGAGGACCACAGTCTCAGCAGAGCCTGCAGACAGGTGATCCCACCTGCTCCTCCCTCACCTCCTCTCAGCTGCACCCTGTGCCGTGCTCCTCAGCCTGGGTGCTGCTGCTTCCTCTCTCTCCATCTCTCAGGGGGAGACTGCAAAGTCTGCATGATCCGAATTCCTTGTCTGAAGTCCGGTGGAAAATGTTTCTTCCCATCCATCCCAGTGAGCCCAGCCCTCTCTCCATGTTCAGTGTCCTCCTCGCTGGTCCCCACATCAGGTGATGGAGTCGTTCCCTGCTCACTCTTATTGATGTGCCCCTCTTGCCTCTAAGCTCCCCAGGTGCAGATTATGGGAGTCTCCCAGTCCATAGTGAGAAGGCTGTGATATTCCTGTGTGTGGAGAGGAGTCTCCTGGCAGGATGAGTCCACTAGTCTCTGGTTCATCTTAGTGTGAACGCTGTGATATGCACCGCAATACTCATTTCCACATCAGTCCCGGTGCCCTCTGTCTATGGCAGGAAGATTTCTGTGCTGCATCAGGCAGGGACAATTCATTCTCAGAGGTCATGTGTCACTGTACTGTGGCTGATTCTGGAGTTTGCTGTGTTTATAACTACCAGTTAGAAGACAGGGCTCCTTTCCAAGCTGTCTACAACTAGGACCTCCTTAGATTCTAGGATTCCAGTCAGTTGTAGGGATCACAGGTTGTTGACAGTCCACCCAGTCTCACCCATTCTGGTACAGGGGTGCAGATCCTCCTGACTCAGAGGTGACAGTGTCCCTGGAGATGTCGGGTGACCTGGGCAGCAGCCTGTCTATTTCTCTGTCTCCCCCAGTCACCCATGGTTTCACGGAGTTCTGTGACCTGGAGCAGCTGAACTGATGGCAGGGAAAGCAGAAAAGCCCCAGATGCTGTTGAGTCTATTTTCCTGATCCTTGAATGGTCTGTTGCCCACTAACCCTCTCCAGGACAGTGAGGTCAGTGCAGGCCAGCAACCTGCATGGCTCCTAAGACCTGGGAAACTTGGGGACCGAGCTGTCCTTCCACCTCACTGTGAGCTGAGCCTCATGAAGACTAGGAGTGTTACAAACAGGAAGGGGCCTTGGCTCTGAATGAGAGCCCTGCTCAGGTCTCCACCTGACTTGGGGATGGGTGCTCTGCATGTGATCTTTGTTTTTTATTTATATTTTATTTATTTGTTTACTTATTTATTGTTTTTTTGAGGCAGCATTTACCCATGCAGTTAAGGCTGGTATTGAACTACTTTGTAACTCAGGCTGGTCTCGAACTCCCAGCAATTCTCCTGCCTCAGCATCCCAAGTGCTGGGTTTACAGGTGTGAAGCACCATCCCCAGCCTGTATGTGATCTTTGTATTTTCAGTTCTTGGTTCCACACTGAGCTTTTTTCTTTTCAGCTCCAGATTACAAAACAGAGAACATCATCCGGCTGAGCCTGGCTGTCCTCGTCCTGTTTGTCCTTGGAGCTGTGTTGCTGGACACCTGGAAGGGCAGAAGTGGTCCCTGAGGTGTGGGCAGCGAGCTCCAGGCTGAGAGCATCACTAGTGCTTCATGGTCCACATCAAAGACTGCTACAAAAAATCTGCAAGGAGAGAGAACCACACATCTGTTTTTGACCATTTCTGGAGAGAGCCTGGCACCCCCGAACTCTGCTCCAATTTCAGCCTTCTGCGTGCTGTGCTCAGAGGAGAGAGACCCCGAGCACCAGGGCTTCTTTCCATTTTATCATCTCCGCCTCTGTGACGTCACTCTCTGATGTCCATTTGTCACTTTGCCTTCTCTGAGTGTCCAGTCTCCATCCACCCTTCCTCTTCCTCTTCTCAGTTTCCTGGACCTGTCTTCTCTAAATGCCTCAACTTGTGCCTTTCCTTTCTAGCATTTCTCCCACCTAAGCCAGGGCCAGATCCCCTCTCTCTCCTTCAGTGGGTTATGAACAAATGGCCACAGGTTCATGCCCATGGTTCCTTCCTCTGGACATTTCAGATGCTGACCTATGTAGGGCTCAGCCTCAAGGGTGTAAAAGAAGACACAAAATCACTGGCCTCTTTAGAGCCAGTCTTGTGGTCCAGCCGGGTAGTTTTGGTTACTAAGGTGTCACTGTAATCTCATGTGAAAGCAGTCACAGGTCTCTTCAGCATTTTCACTGTCAGTATCCCAGCCTGTCTGCTGTGCCTCCTGGGCCCGGGCCCCGCAGTGTCCTGACTCTGCCTGCTGCTTGGCACCTCTGCACCTCAGTGGTTGTCACATAGATCCATGTGGACAGTGACAGTGATAGGCAGGGGCCTCTCACTCCTAGAGGAGTATGACCCTCCCATGGCGATTCCTCC
The DNA here is from genome assembly GCA_004363535.1 of Dasyprocta punctata. Classification (NCBI taxonomy): domain Eukaryota; kingdom Metazoa; phylum Chordata; class Mammalia; order Rodentia; family Dasyproctidae; genus Dasyprocta; species Dasyprocta punctata. The sequence continues at coordinate 13,890 of RJWM01030026.1, forward strand.
TCAGTGGACCTCACTTTGTCGGCTGTGGTGAGACCCCCACACTCACCCACAGTTGTGATGAAGGGATAGTGACATGTCTTCCTGAGTATCCTTTGCACACCATAGTAAAATTTCCTTCTGTTCCTTTTGCGTTTTTCTTTTATCTTTTTTCAAAATTCTAACCTAGTGAAGTTGGCACCGTGCATCAACCATAACAACCTAGCCCTTGTCAACTTGGCAACTTCGGGTCCTTTCCTCATTCCACGGCTATGCTGGCTTGTTTGTTGTGCTCGGTACCAGTCCTCCCATATTGCATGACTTTGTACAGGGTAGGAAAATCCAAGAGTCTTCTTCCTCTCCTTGACATTGCAGGTGACCCTCTCATGGGGTGATAGGAAGGGAAACTTATGCTGACAGTCACTGCTGTTCCCACTGGTGAGTGCCGTCCATGTTGAGTTTCACAGTGTTTGCTCTCGTTTACCTTCCCATGACCATGTAGGTGGGTTCATCACCCCCAGATTTCTGCTAAGTTAACTTTTTATGGTGTTTCTGATGAGAACCCTGCTGTCTGGGAGAAAATCAAGTCTCAGAGTTGTTATTCACATTTTCCCACTGCCAGAAATTTTAACCAATTTTTTCATGTACTTATTGACCATTTCTCTTGTGTTGAGAAGTGTGTTCTCAGTGTATTTTTCCATTTTTTGGTTGGGTTGTTTTGGGGGCTTGTTTTACTTGTTTATACATTCTAGATATCAGTGCTGTATTGGAACAGTGGCTGTAGTGAATCACTCCTTTTGTTGTTGTCTCTTCACTGATGTTCACTTCGCTGTGCTGTCACATTGTTTTAAATATCTAAGACTTTTTTTTGAATGCCCTGAGAGACAATTTTCATCCCCTTGGGTATGATATTGTCTGTCTTGGGAATATACATAGCAGAGGAGTGGCCGTTTTCTTAGATGAACCAGGGGAGCAGTCTTATTAAAAATGAGTGGGAACCAGAATCTCTGTTATGGCTGTGGGTTTCTTTTTTTTTTCAGTACATTATTTTATAATTTTGGAAACAAATGCAGGTCTGCGTGCTAACACCAAAAATGTGACACACCTTGAGGTGGTGGGTGGCAGTAGACACGGGTATAGACCAAGCCTTTCAGTGGCTCACAGAGTGGGCCTGGGAAGCTGCAGTAGCTGTGAGCCTCCCATGACAGTGACAGAGTGGGCAACACCATGTTAGAAACCCAAGCTCTGTCCCTGAGCTCACCCAGAAGACCCAGACAGACAGCATCCCATCTTGTCTTGTCACATAGGAGTCAACAGTGGACCTGAGGATCCCGTGTTGATGGCTTTGGTGGCCTCTTGGGCACTTGCTTGGAGCCACTCCTAGCTGTGAAATTGCTGAGAACTCCAATAATTTCCCAATGAGCTTGGCATCGGTGAGAGGCACAAGGCTTTGGGTGTCCATGGTCTGGGTCATAGATTTGCCACTCCATAAGTGCAGGTGTTTTAAGAAGGCAAAATAGCAAAGATTTCCTTTATCCTATGCTCCTAATCCCATTGCAGGGCTTTTACTGAGATCTTGTTCCTGTGGACACAGGCGGGCACAGCAGGCTGTCCTCCAGGTGGGGCAGTTGGAAGGCTGTGCAGCCACATTGTAAGTCTGATGTGCTTTGATTCCTTGAAGCTTGGGATTATTTCCTGGTTGTTGGGATTCTATTCTGTAATTCTTTGCTTGTGCCTGTGGTTTCATGTGTTTTCTCCTCATCATCTGCTGACAGTTTCAATGTTTGCTTCATTATTTCTGTGTTATTATTCTAATAAAAATATATTTATTTAATTGGTACATATTTGAGAAGCATAATCATGTTCACTTTAGTGATTTCATAGTGGAGCCAATAGAGACGTGCTGAGCCATGGGATAGAACTGGTTGCCTGGTGGCCTCCTGGACCAGGTGGAATCTCAGGGGCTGCAGCACCGAGATTCAAGCAGTGCCTGTCCTAAGGGTCACCTTTGTTGTCACAACAACTCTCTTCTTCCCCTTTAAGTGAGAGCAGCAGTGTTTCTGGAGGGCGTAATGGGGACAGTGAGGTGACCAGCTGTGGGTGGGGTGAGGGCAGCTCCTGCAGTGGTTCCTGCCTTTGCTTTGTGGCCGGCCTGAGGCTGGGAGGGATTCGGGTGCACAGCACACATAATAGTGGCTGGTGCAAGGATGGGGATGGTGACAGCTGCTGCAGGTGTTGTGCTCTGGATTTCGAATTGCGGACTCAGCCCAGAGTGCAGGTCCATTCCATGTCTTTTCCCCAGCATTGCTCCCCTGGGCAGCACTGAGTGGGGTTCCCCTGCTTCTGGGTGCTATTCCTGGAGGTGTGGTCCCTGAGGACGACTTGGGCTGGCTTATCCCAGTGTTCACGGACACAGAGGCCCACAGGTCCCAAGTCCTGTCCAAGTGTGCGTGGAAGCACCTGGACCTGCCTTGTAGACAGTGTGCTGGGCCTGTGGTCATGATGCCCTTCTGGGATTTAGGATCCTGGTGCTTCCCGGGGAGTCTGGTGTGTGTGGTGGATGTCACACTGCTGCTTGCTCCCAGAGTGCCACAGCTGGGGGTCCTCAGGCCTCAGGTCCACAGAGGAGGCTCTAGGTGGGTGTGGACTTCCTGCTCTAGCAGGGAGTTACTCTGCCAGCCACAGGTACTCAGGAACATGTGAGAGCTTCCTTTGTAGCAAATGCTCTGTCCTGATAGAGGGTTTTCCGGTGTAAGCCTTAGGTTCACAGTAGATTGGGAAAATTCTTCTTGGAGATCTCGAGATGACTCTGCAGCACTGGTCCCCAGGCTCCTTGTGCCCCTGCCTCCCTACCTCCTCGGTGTTCTCAGATTTGCTCTCTGCTGAAGACTGCCTACCTTATGCTGTTTCAGGTGATTCCGCACACAGGACTATATTTTCCAGGGTATGTTTCTTCTTTTTCTTGGTAAATCCTGCTGCAGATCTCACATGGTAGATCTGCAGATTCCAGTACACAGAATTACATACATTCTCCTGAAGTTCATTTCTGCAAGTTCAGAAGAGGAAATGCACAGTGGAACTGAGACTCACCGTAGAGATGCAGAGGACAGTGGAGGGCAGGGCCGGGCCTTGTGCTAGAGCAGCTCCCTTCCTGTTTAGCAGCTGATCCCATCACCCTGTGATGAGGACTGGCACCAAGGCTGCCTATTCCCTGGTATCCCCAGTTGCAACCGTGTGACTGCCTGCTGGGCTGCTGTGGAGACCTGACTGAGGCAGCACCATGCCCCCTGGCCTCACTCTGTTCCTTGGACTTGGTGAGCACTGCAGGGAAGCGAGGTGGGTGGTGGGAGGGTCAAGAACTCAGTAGCAGAGTCCATCATCTGGGCTCCTCACAGGGCTCTTCCTCTGTGAGCTCCTGGCTGGGGTTAATGAGACTTTGGCTCCCCGACCTCAGCTCTGTGTGCTGAGCCCAGGGTTGGGGGTAACTGGGTCCCAGACAGTGTCCCTCAGCAGGTCTCTCTGTTTCAGGGTCTGTTCTGTACCAGACGATCTGGGCCGACGGTGGTGAGTTTCCCTCCCTTCAGCACTGGGAGCCCTGAGAGAGGCTGGGCTGAGGGAGGGAGGAGCCTGAGGGTCTTGGGCTGAGGCAGGAAGGAGCCTGCCCTGTGCTGCCATCTGCACTCTTCCCTGATGAGTCACCCACAGGGCCCACAGCCAGCACAGGTGAGATGCACTGGGAATGGGGCACAGGCCTGGAGACCTGCACAGGACCCGGTTCCCGGAGGACACAGTGGTCATGGTTCGATAGAAGCTGCATTTTCCCCCATTTGCTGTCTGTGGGGATACTTCTGACTGCCTTATCCCTGAGGGTTCATCTCAGGCCAAGGCTCCCTCAGTCAGGACACAGATTTGATGCACGATGCAGAGCCCCGTGTCTGTCTGCCCTGTGACCCTCTCAGTAAGTTATTTTTGTGTTTGTCACCCAGTTTTTGCTCTTAAACACTGAGACATCTGCCGATTCTCCATGGAGACAGAGGGCAGATGCTGTCCGAGATCATCAGTGTCATGGTGCTCTGAGTGTGGCTGCACAGGGGCTGTGGCTCCTGGGTAGTGCTCACTGTTCCTCCATCTCCACAGAGCCAGCATTTCCAGCTCTGTGTGTGTGATACTCATTTTCCTCTTTGCTTCTCAAAGAACATAGTTAATTCCCACTTAGTGCAGTTGTACGGGGTTCTGTGTGTGACTGCCACATTGCTGCATGTGCTGGGGACACCCTTGCCCTCTTAAGGAGATGAACAGGATCATGTTGGATCACATGTGTTGCATTGTGAGGAGGCGGATGCAGAGGGGAAGTGTGAGGGCGGAGGGTAGAGAGTGCTCCATGGGGACAGTTGCAGGCATCAGTTGTAGGAGGAGGGTTGCAGGTTGTGGGAGGAGTTTCCTGTGCTGTGTGAAGGATGTCCAGGGGGCAAGCTGGAGCCATCGTGGGGACAGTGAGTTGTTGGGGGAGAAAGTAGGAGTGTGGATCTGTTGTTGGCCATGGTCAGAGCATGTGCAGTAATGTGGGTGTGTGAGGACGAGGTCCCCAGTGCAGTCAGCACCCACTGAGCTGTGTGGATCATGATCAGTGCTCAGGAGTTTATACGATTGACAGAAGAGCCACAGAGGTTGTTGACAGAGGACAGAGTTGGCAGACGTATTTAAATAGAATCATAGGCTCCAGGGTGAGGAAGGGGCTGGGGTTGATGTGGAGGAAGACAGAGAGAGTCAGATGACCTTGGCTCACAGAGACAGAATATCTAGGCATAGACAGTTGAGTGAGCAGGGACATTGGAAGGTGAGCCCCATGATTCCTTCCCAGGCTGGGACGAGAAGGGAGAAGCCAGCAGCATAGCGCTTAGGAAGGACAATGAGTGCTTCATGGACGAGGCCGGTAAGGTGGGCGAGGTCTTCGTGAGTATGCAGGGGCTTCCATTTCCATATATGCACTTGGGAGTACTTTGCAGGTGATTGAATGAGTCTGGAAATCAGATGGAGGAGTGTGTGTGTGCACATGTGTCTGTGCATCTGTGTGTGTGACACAGAGGTGAGTATATACTCAGACAGTAGCCAATAAAAAGATGCCAGATGTAGAGGGACAGCCCTAAAGTTTGCTGGGTGGATACTGGAATAGATAAATGAAAAAGTAGGTGAGGGATGATAGAAAGGTGTGTGTTGGAAATGAATATATATACACAGTGTTCCCAAAATGTATACACACTTGAGGAAAGAAAAGCTAGTGTAAAAAGTGTAACACCAAATTCATTGAGCCATCATTAGATTAATGTAAGTTACCTTTGGCCTCTACAAGTACAAGAAGTACTCTGATGACCCTTGACTTCCAGACATTTATTCGTACAGCCAACTGCTGAAGTGTGTATACACTTTTTGGGCCAACTTTATATACATGAGGAACAAGTTGAAGAAGGAGCCCAGATGCACTCCAAACACAAGTGTTTTGGAGATGATTGGAGTCAACCATGGGAGCAGACTCTGCTCGCCCAAAAGGGATGGAACATTGGGCTCTACGAAGCCAGGGCAAGGTCTCCTGTCACAGGCGGGTCATGTGGCAGCCTGACGAAATATTCAGGCCTCATAATGACTCCCCTTCCAGGTGAAGGGCAGAAGCTCCTCCACTGCCTGGATTCACCTGTCAGAGGAAGGAGTGGCCTGGGTTGACACATAAGGTGACACCTCTGATCCTGGATGTGTCCCACAGCTGCAGCAGGAGCACCTAGGGAGCCTTGGGAAAGGGTCGGGGCCTCTCCTTCCCTCACAGTCCTCGGGGTCTTGTTCTGTTTGCAGGATCATGGTCCCAGCCCTCCATCTGGGCAGTGCCAGCAGCTGTGGTTCCCCAGGGAGGTTCTGTGAGCATCTTCTGCTGGGTCCCTCCAGGGGTGACCATAGTGCATCTATATCAGTTGACACCCAGAGAAGTGTGGTATGACAGAAACTCAGTGGGATCCCAACAAGTGACACAGTTCTCTCTGCACAACGTGGCAGACACCGATGCAGGGATTTATTACTGTGAATACGTGAAGCGAAGAGTTTGGTCAGGACGCAGTACATCACTGCACCTGGTGGTGACAGGTGAGGACCCCAGGGGCACTGTGCCCCACTTGACTCTCTGAGGCCCGCACCCTGGTCCCAATGGACCCCACCACAAACCCTGTTCTGACTCTCAGCCAGCCATTGGGCTCCCTCTCCCTTGAGTCCCCAGGAGCCACAGCATGTGAGGGACTTTGGGTTTGGTGGTCCTGATCCCTACCCAGTGGCATGGTGTGAGTTCCTTCTCAGTTTCTCTGTTGTCTCAGGCCATGAGAAGGTGCGATTATTTTAATAATGATTTTAATATCAGGCTCTATACTCTTCCAGGTGTATACAAGACCAAACCATCCCTGACTGCTCACCCAGGTGCCCAGGTGGCCTCGGGAGGAAATGTGACTCTCTGGTGTCATTGGAGCTATTCCTATGTCACCTACATCCTGTGTAGGGTAGGAGGAGATTTCCTCCCCGAGTACTGTTCTCATCAAACCCACAGCTTCTTCCTCATCTCACCCGTGAGCCTGGACCAGGCCGGGACCTACATGTGCTATGGCTGTGCTAGTCACAGTCCCTGGATATGGTCCCTGCCCAGCGCCCCTCTTGAGCTTTTTGTCACACGTGAGTCACTTTACTTCATGCTAAGGGAGGTCTCTGTGGTGGGGCATCTGAGGTGCGCTCTGTGTGTGTTTACCATGCTTGTGTAGTTGTGCACAGTTTCCCCCATCCTATCTAAATCACTCCTATTGATTTGTAGACCCCAAACATCACTAGTCCTTATCACAGTTTGTGGAAGATAGAAGTAAGTTGTTTTGGGGAAGAGAAATCTGTACAGTGTTACAGAAGGGATCTGTGATCTTGTGACAACACTGGTGTCCAGAATGAAAGGTGGTACAGCACTCAGTTGCTGCCTGTGTCACTCAAGAAGTCCCTTCTCCACCTGTAACTCTGTGTGTGGTTGATAGCAAGAGCTTCACCAGCTGTTGGTGGGAGGAAAGTTAAAAGTGTCTCTCCCAGTTTCTTTTTCTTCCATTTTAATGAGGATAAAACCAAGGAAAATAAAACAGAATAAAACAAATCAAAACTAAACAGTATAAGTGACACAGGTCTTCAGAACAATATGAAATCAGCAAGAGTTATCATACTGCCTCTTGGTGTCTTCAAAATAGCTGCAGATAGCTTCACACAGCAAAATTCAAACAGAATGGAGAACAATAGAACCAATAAAAGCAAAACGGTGAATACTACAAAGGACTTCAAAACAAGCCAATAGTAAATCCAAAATGGCTACCATAATACATCTTGCTGTCTTTGAAATAGTTGCCCATGCCATGAGATATAACAAAATCAAACAGAACAAAACAGAACAAGACGCAACCCAACAAAACAATGAAAGTGATACAGAACTTCAAAACAAGATAATAGGGAACTAATAGTGGCTACCTCCTTCAGAAGGAGATACCCCACAGATGCCCCACTATGTACTGTTTTCCTCACAATAGATGATCAGGCCACTGGCCCTAGACCTGCAAAGTCAGTGGAACACCATAACACCACAAACATCCAATTGCTTTTCACCTCAATAGCTCTGAATGCAGGCTGTGTTTCTCCTGATCAGCTGGTCACTTATGGGGATGGGGGGGATTGTCTCTTCTTGTTTGTCAGCCTGCATGTTGGAAGAGGCTGCGGTCTGGCTGCCCCCCACTCCACTGGCAGCAGTTTGCAAATGAGCATCTTGGGTACCGTGATCCAGCCAGGCAAGGTTCACAGAGTCCCCGAAGATGGGCTGAGTGTTGGCGCATGGAGAACAGACACACAAACAGCTCGGAGACTGCATGAATCTGCTTCGTTTATTGCTTCTTTCTACTACTACTGTTACTACTCTCACTTGCAAACTCTAACAGAATAATTTGTACTTTCTCTGTGGCAAAGGTTGAAAGTTTAGATAACAAGAATGAGATCAACAGGTGTTTCTATGGTTACCTGGTTTCTGTGGTTACATGATTCGTCAGCATAGGCAGAAAGTTTATACTTAGTTAAAGACGTTGAATTGTGTTTTGGCTACTAATAGATTACTGATTGGTTTTCAATTAGTTGAATCAGGTTTCTACATTTACCTATGGGAAAACATCTTAACAATTGCTTTAAAATATCAATCTTGATTTAGGGAAGTCTAATGTACTATAGGGGGTCAAATTGTTCTAAAATGCTCCATTGTGGTAGCCTAGCTAAAAGCCTACAAAACACAAGACCATATTCAGCTATGATTTAGCCCCCCACCCGCTGTGATGTTCTCACAGCTGCAAGGATGTGTTATTTACCCTGTCTCTCTTAAAAGACAAAACATAGTAGCATGTTGGACTCTCTGCATGGAAGTTCCCAGGCAGCTCCAGCCAGCTGGTCATTATTATTATCATTAAAGGCTCTCAAGCTTCTACTCTGGCCTTGGCCTCATCAGTCTGAGTCAGTATCAGACCACTACACCATTAATTGTAGAAAAACATTTTATTAACTATCCCTTTGTTCTTAGGGAGCCTGTACTTTGTTTACTGATTTTGTGCATGGGAAAGAAAGAAGAGAAATTTTCCGAAATGGATCAGAGGACAAGTTAACACGGTAGTTCCCAAGAAACATTAACCCATTCCCACAAAGCCAATTTTCATGCTGCAGCCTTTTCTTAGAAGGTGTCCTCCTTCCATGTTTGGACCTTGTCAACAGAACATGGGTCTATTTTCTTCCATGTTTGGACCTTGTCAACAGAACATGGGTCTGTTTACTTCCATGTTTAGATTGCGTCAGCAGAACATGGCTAGAAAATGTTGCGGCACTTGGGTGCCATGGGAATGGGGAAGGATCCTCCCCTTCCCTCATAGTCCTCGGCGTCTTGTTCTGTTTGCAGGCTCATCGTTCCAGCCCTCCATCTGGGCAGAGCCAGCAACCGTGGTTCCCCAGGGAGGTTCTGTGAGCATCTTCTGCAGGGTCCCTCCAGGGGTGACTGCATTGCGTATATATCGTGAAGAACCCAGAGGACAGTGGTATGACAGATACCCAGCGGGAGCCCAAGAGGTGATGGTCTTCTCCCTGAAGAATGTGACACACACTGATGCAGGGATTTATTCCTGTGAATACTCAAAGCAAGGAATCTGGTCAGGATACAGCGAGTCACTGGAACTGGTGGTTACAGGTGAGGGTCCCCCTATGGTTTTCTGAGGCCCCCTCTTGGTCCAGGTGGTCACTACCACAGGCTCTGCCCTATCCTACCCAGTCATTGGGCTTCCTTTCCCTCGGCATTGCCTGTGGTCCCTGATCCCTGTGAGAGGAGACTGGAGTCCCCAAGAGCCACAGCATGGGGAGAGACACATGCTCCTCTCTGGTCCTGGCTCCTGGGAAATTAGACAGGAGGAACTTTGGGTTTGGTTGTTCTGATTGGTACATATTGGCAAGGTGTGAGTTCCTTTTCAGGCTGCTTGCTCTGTCTCGGGCCATGAGAAAGGTGGGGCTATTTTTATAATGATTTTAATATCAGGCTCTATTTCCTTCCAGGTGTCTACATGACCAAACCATCCCTGACTGCTCAGCCAGGTGCCCAGGTGACCTCAGGAGGAAATGTGATTCTCCAGTGTCATTGGAGCTATTCCTATGACACCTACATCCTGTGCAGGGGAGGAGGAGCTTCCCTCTCCAAGAACTGTTCTCGTCAGACTAACAGCTCCTTCCTTATCTCCCCCGTGAGCCTGGATGAGGCTGGGAACTACACGTGCTATGGCTGTGCTCGTCAGAGGCCCTGGATATGCTCCCTGCCCAGCGCCACACTTGAGCTTTCTGTCACATGTGAGTCACTTTACTTCGTGTTAAGGGGAGTCTCTGTGGTGGGCATCTCAGGTGC
>RJWM01030027.1:0-23822 GCA_004363535.1 Dasyprocta punctata
AGTGTGAGGTTCACCTCCCACTCTGACCCGTTCTGACCCGCTCTGACCCGCTCTGACCCGCTCTGTTGGTTCTGCTCACTGGGACCAGCAGCCTGGTTCCGTCTGCTGGGATTCAGAGATAGACGGAGGCCGAGGGGGAGGGGGCAATTACTTCCCAAAGAAATAACTGCAGATGCAGTAAGAGAGGTGGGGGTGGATTTTCGAGGACAGAGTGAAATTGGTTGTATTTTCATCAAAATAGCAAAAACCATACCCTGCAGACTCCTTAGGAAGAGCCATCTGCTAGGATGGGACCAGTCAAAAGAATCTCCATAGGGAATGGGCGGGCCGGGGAGGGCGCTGCTTCCTGAGCGGGGAGGCCTTGTCCTTCTGTGGTGACCCTGAGGTGGGACCCACAGGTGCGGGGCCCTGCCTGCCAGGCCCAGGTGAGACTTTGTTCCCTCCACACAAGTGCCACGGGAGGAAGGAGAAGGGAAACAGACAGGCGACCCCTAAAATCATCAACAACAACCAAACCAGGGGGCATCCAGAGGGACTTTGGGTTGTGTCTGTCTGGGAAACTCTGCTGCTCTGTATACGTACAATATTCGGCTAACTTTTAGAAAGGTATCTCTCTTTTCCTGTCTCCTCACCAACTGCAAACCTACTGTGACAGGAAGACAGCGTGGCTCCCTCTCTGCCCCAGGCCGCCATTTTCCCATCTTTCTGGCCTTGGTTCACGTAGCCTTTGCTGGGTGCTTACTCTGACCACCTCAGTGGCATCCTGGCTCCTCATTCTCACAGCCTGCTGTGCCTGCCTCTGAGGGAGGCCCCAGTCTTCCCAGCTGACCCCATCTCTGCCAGCCTTGCTGGGGGAGGGTCGTGTTTTGACTGGATGACCACCATAGATTCTGGGGAGGTTCCCTTACCTCTGCTGGTCTCCCTGCCCCATGAATCTGCTCTTCAGAGTTACCACAGGGAGCAGTGGGTGTCAGATGGTGCCATTCTACGTCCCGGGGACCTCCCTGTCACATGTGAGGTGACACCAGGATGTTAGGCAGGTTCTGGTGCCAGGCGGAGAAAGCCATGGGCTTCTCTCCCTCATCTTCATCCTCTGTGGACCACACTGGCCTTCCTTCTCTCCTCAGACATGCCGGGCCGTCCTCACCCGAGGGTCTTGCTTTGCTCTTCTGTCACCTCCCCACCCCACGCAGGCTGTGCTGGGCCCACCGAAGGTGCCACTGATGACCCCACGACCTGCCAAGCTCCCCACCCCACGCAGGCTGTGCTGGGCCCACCGAAGGTGCCACTGATGACCCCACGACCTGCCAAGCTCCCCTCACTGTGCTCCTGCAAATTTATCTTTTTTTTTTTTAATTGCATTTCTCCCTCATAGGAGTGTGGCTACCCGAGGGGTGAGGATCTTGTGTGTCTTCCCATGACCTCCCCTGAGATGTGTAAGAACAAATGTGGGGCTGGGAGTGTACTGCTCGGTAGGCATGAATTTAGCATACACAAGAGGCCCTGGGTTCAATCCCCAGCGTCGGAGTAATTGTGACAATTCCAAATATCACACAAAGAAAGCCTAATTTCTAAATGCCCCATCACTACCATCCTGCCGCCCCCAACAGTCTCCCTGTCCCTGGACACGGTGACCCTAGTAATTCAGGGGCCCAGGCCAAAATACAGTCACTCCCCCGCAATGGTCTTCTCCACCTTCTGTCGCCTCCCCTTCACAGCACCCGAGGAGCAGGTGGCAGTAACCTCCCACTGCCGCCTGCACGATGCCCGGCCCCCCTTCCCGCTAGTCTCCAGGGTGAGGTTCTTCGGACGCACGCCCAACTTCTTTCCTTGTTGTCCTGAGACTCCCCGTGTCAGAGTAAAGTCAGAAGCCCTCTCTGACCCCCTCGCCCGTCTTTTGCTCCTTCCTAATTTCCTTCCCTGGGACCGCACTGGCCAAAGGCGTGACCCTTCCCTCGGGGCCTCCGGAGCGGCGCTGTCCTGTCCTGGAGCTGGACTCCTGGATGCCCCGCCATGCTCTCTCCCCTGCCCGGGTCTGTGCCCGGCGAGGCCGTCTCCGGCGGCCCTGGCTAAGATGAGCTCCCCCGTGCACGCACCTCTTGAAGATGTCGTGTTTATTACTTGTCACCGATCTCCCTTCACGGCAGGTGTGATTCCACAAGGGTGGGGACCTCGTCCCTCATCTCTGCTGCGTCCTGATGACCTCTGGCAGGCCGCAGGGCTCGTCGATATTTGCTGATTGAGCGAGGTAATGATGGTGTTCGCTGGGGAATGGCACACGCTGAGGATTTAAGTTCTCATTGAGTGACTAAATGAATGACAATTAAAAGAAACTTGGGGGCTGGGGATGTAGCTCAGTGATAGAACCCTGGCGTGTGCAAGGCCTGGGGTTTGATCCCAGTACTGCAAAAGCAAGAAAAGGAAAGAGGGAAGCTTACCAAATTCATTCATTCAGCCAGCAAGGGCGCACCCTGAGCTATTCACAATCCGGTAACTCAGGACTCAGTCTACATGGGGAAAACGCACTGAGCCAACGATCACAGAAACATGTTCTTGCAAACACGGTTCAGCTGAGAAGGATAGGCAGGGTGTAGCCGGATCAGGGAGAACTGGGAGCTGAGACAAGATTACGAAGGAGGGGAGAGATTGTTTTCAGAGAGAAGACACTTGGGGTGCAATGGTTCTGAACCCCTTGGATGAGTTTAGTCACTGACATCTCACCGCTTCCAAGATCCTAGCAAGGCTTGGTATTTGGGCTCTGGTGTTTACTGTTTAACTTCATTTTCTGCTATTTAACTTAATGTTTTAAGCTACCGAGAAAATCTTGGCGATGGTTTTGATCCTTTCCTAGTAGACAAGGGAAGCACTTCTAACTCTGGATTCTGATCAGATCGCAGACACCGAAGTGTTTGTGCAATGTGTGGTCGGGATTTGACATCATCCTTGTTTGTTTTCTTCTCTTTCCAGTCCTTGGACACAGGCTAGTCCTTAAAATTTAGAGCTCAGCCTGGGTGAAGTGGACGATTTCCTGGAAAACACTTGGTTGAACTTCCCCCGTGTATCTCTGCAATAAACATCTCCTCTTCCTTCGGCATCTGCCAGCTCAGCATCTTTTTTGCAATATGCATTCCTGTTTTGTATCACTTTTCATAAGTCTAGAAAAATAGTGAAATAACAGCCAAGCCTTATGAAGAACCTCCGTGCCTTCGCGACGGTCCCGGGAGGAAGCTCCCCTTAGCGCCCTCTATTCCCTGAGGGAGACTGAGGTGGGGGAGCTTACGTCCCACACTGGTCAGTAATGGACGCAGCAGAGGCAGGGTTAGGTGCAGGACCACCTGACTCCAGAACATGAGCTCTTAGCAGCTGGGCCATCAGGCCTCCCGGACCCCAAATTCAAAGGTCTCCCCTTAACTTTCATCTTCTTAGCTGTTAGGCAAAGCCATCGAGCCCAACATTTTGAAACAGTCAGTGTACTGGGTGTGGTGGTACAGGCCTGTAATCCCAGCACTCTAGAGGCTGAGGCAGGAGGATCACTGTGAGTTTGAGGCCAGCCTGGGCTATATAGTGCTTCCAAGGCCAGCCTGAGCAACAAAGCAAGATGCTGTCTCAACAAACAAAGCCAGGGCTCACCTGATGGGTTGGGATTTTCTCCTACAAGGAGAATCAGGGCTCTATGCAGTGTGCCAAAAGGAGTTTAATGGATGGGTCTTGAGCAACGTGCAGATGGGGAAGGGAGAGGTGGGGGGAAAAGACAGATGGAGGGGGTGCGATGGGGCAAGAAGCAAAGGCAGGCAGATGAGAACTAAATCCATCCCACACATCCAGGGAGCAAGACGTCTTCTCTCAAGATCTCCTGCTGAAGAGGAAGCCAGGCACAGGCCGACGGACACTACATGTTCTTATCCACTGTGGAAGCTAAATAAGTGGATCTCAGAAGAGAAAGCAGAGGTCACCAGAGGTTGGGAGGGGGACGGAGAGGGGCTGGTTGTTAGACATAAACAACAGTTAGACAGCAGGAGAAAGTCCTAGGGTCACTTTAGTTCCCAGTCATTTACCGTACATTTTAAAACAGCTAGAAGAAAGGATGTTGGTCTTTCCCACCTCCGGAAATGGTAAACATTTGAGGCAATGGATACGCCAGTTATTCCGACCTGGTCATCAGGCAAAGCACACCTGTATCAAAGTATCACGTGGTACGTATGTGTATACACGCTACAGTTGTGCTCCTTGTGCTGTGTCGCTTGGTGTAGACCCGCGGCGCCAGCACATCTAGAATTGGATGATTTTCCTTGGCCGGGGCTCAGCACTAGGCGTGGGGAGGACCTGCGGCCCCACTGACACCCGTGTGGGGGACGATTCCCCAAAGGGACTCAGGGTGCTGGCCACCCCAGAAGCGGAGGAGGCTGGATGTCCCATCCCTTTTGCTGACCTCCCATAGTGAGGCTAGATGTAGAAACTCCATTCGGTCTCCATTCTGTCTCCTGTGGGGGTGGAACCCAGGGTCTGGGGCATGCCGGGCAAGCCCTGCGCCACAGAGCTGCACCCCCAGCCCTTCCGCTCCCATTCCTGAGGGCGCATTCTTATTCACAGGGTGTCTAGAGCCCTGCCAGGCACATCGTAGATACTTAGCAAGTAAATGTAGGATAAATAAGTGAACAGAAAAGAGCAGAAAAAAAAAAAAAAAGAAGGTTCCCCCACTCCCACCCCAGTGCTTTCCAGTGGCTGCCTGCTGAGTCACCAGACATCAAAGCTCTCTCCGTCCTAGAAGCTTTCCCTGTACTGGGATCTTTGCAGGGGAACAATGAAGGACCCCCTCTGCCTCGCCCACATTCTGCACCAGCGGAAAAATAAGATAAAAGAAAAAGCTAAAATACCGCCTTTGCTGCGGATCCGTCTGCCCATCTGCAGGCCAGACGGCTTCCAGTGTGGACTCCTGGGATCTCTGCAGGACCCTTTATCCTTCCCAGGCTGTGACACCGAGACCCCTCTCCGGGGCTCAGGGCCGGGCTGTCCCACAGGGAAGGCGTCCCGGGGAGAGGGAGGACACCTTGCTCCTCTCTGCCTGACCAGCCTGTGGGGCCTGGGAACCTGCAGAGCAGACACGAACCCTGGTTGATGAGCACCCCCCTCCCCGCCCTGTTGAGAGCAACCCTGACTTTTTCACAACTTGTGACCAGAAAAATTTTCCATTGCCTGAGACACAAAATCAAAATGCCAGGTTTTTTAAACTGGGTGTGGTGGCACATGCCTTTAATCCCAGCACTCAGGAGGCTGAGGCAGGAGGATTGTTGTGAGTTCAAGACCAGCCTGGGCTACAAAGTGAGTTCAAGGCCAGCCTGAGCTGCATAGTGAGACTCTGTCTCAAAAAATAGGGCCGGGGATTTAGCTCAGTGGTATAAGCATCTGCCCGGCAGGTGTGGGGTTGTCAGTTCAATCCCTGGTTCAAAAAAAAAAAAACAAAAAAACCCCAAAAAACCCCAAAATGCCTGGTTTTGAGAGGTAGAAAAATTTTGTTAAATGACTGTTGGTGAATGTTCTCTGAAAATAGAAAAGTGAAAAGCCCTCAGAAGAGCAAGGTACCATAATAATTATCATCATCCACCACTGACAGTCAAACGCCAGTGCAACAGATGCCAGGGTCATGGCTGACTGACAGGTCTGGAGAACCGTGGTCAACTTTGGACCCCCAAACCCCTGACCCAGAATTCTGCTCTGCTCCTCTTTAGGTGGGTAAACTGAGGCCAGGTCTGGAGAGTGTGCATTGCGTCAGGTTTCTTGGTAAAGATTTATCAAGATGATGCATTTCAGACACACAGACTGGCACCCAAGGTCTCTCAGCACATACTCCAGACACTGCTGCTAGATGACATTTGCCATCGGTGGTGGCAGTTAGGGTCTTCGCGCACCAGTGCAACATGGATTTAGCCACTTGCTTTGTCCTCTGGTTGTCCGTTTGCTGATGTGCGGTAGAACATGGTCTCAGGACCCCACAGCTGAGAGGAAGAAGTCAGACAGCTCAGCCGCTATCCTGCGTCCACCCGGGAGCCCGCTCCCCTCCAGGCAGCCCTGGCCCATGCAGCAGACGCGAGTCGGCCACGCGGGCCTGAGCATACAGTGCCCTCCACGTTTTCTGGGCAAGGGGCCTGGAAACCTTACTGGCTTCTAACTGATGAGACCTCGAGTCTCTCCACTGCTGGTTTCCAGCCTCCGGCCACCTCTCTTCTCCGGGGACCAGTTATGCCTCATGCCATCTTCTCGCCGTTGGTCCTGACTCAATACACGAAAAGGCCAGGGTAACCCTGGGCTCTGCATAAGCAGATGTGGGCAGAAAACAGAAGAAAAACCAATCAAGAGTGGGCAGGGCCCTCGGGCTCATGGCGGTCCGGTCTGGGCTGCCCATGGGGAGCTTCATGGGGAGGAAGAAGCTGGGGGGCTGAGCTGCTAACACCTGAGTGGCCACACGCCGCCACTTGGAATCAGGGTGGTCTTGGGTGAGGAGCTACTCTCTTCAGGCCTCAGGTGTCTCATCTGTAAGAGGGGACGAGGTGCAATCCCATAAATCATTGAAAGCATGAGGGGAGATGATGCATGAGAAGGGTTGGCCGTCAAGCATGGGGCATGGCTGCTTAGTAAACAGCAGATGCTGAGAATTCCAGCACTCTGGAAGGCTGAGGCAGGAAGATTGCAAGTTTGAGCCCAACCTGGGCAACTTAGCCATTTAATGAGACTCTGTCTCAAAATAAAAAATAAAACAGGGCTGGAGATGTAGCTTAGTGTGAAGGCTGTGGGGTTCAATCCCTAGTACCAGCATCGCGGGGGAGACAGAGAGAAAGACAGAGAGAGACTGCCTCAGCCCACGTGGCTGACAATCCACAGTGACAGATCAGGAGCACTCAGGAGCTTTGATGAATGCTGTGTTTGGTCTGCTTCTCAGAGGTTCTGATTTCGGTGGGTGCTCCTTGGATGTGGGAATTCTAAATTCTCCCCAGGAAATCTTAGGGTTTGGTCGGGGTTGAGAAACAACCCTGCATTGAGAGCGAGGGTTTGAGGAACCGAAAGTGCAGACCCTAGCAGATTGCTTATTATTTTTTTCCTCGCCTCCTGGGGATTGAAGCCAAGGTCTTACATACACACTAGACAAGCACTCTAGCACTAATTGACACCCCCAGCCCCCAGCCCTGGACCCCTTGGTTTGAATCCTGGCTCTGTGACTCACTGTTGGACAAAACATTGAAACTCTGAGTGTCTCAGTTTCCTCATTTGTAAAATGGGTATAACAATAATAATAACAATAATAACCCACCTCAGACTGTTGTAAAGATACACTAAATCAGTCCATATGACGGACTTACAATATTGACTGACAGACACATAGTAAGACTTTACTTTCATACGTGTTTTTATTTCGATTTTTTTTATGGATAAGTGTATATAATGGAAAGTTCACCATTTTAGTCATTATTAAATGTGTAACTCTGTGGCATTTGGCACATAGGTGGCATGGCCATTGCCACTATCAATTTTTAAACTTTCCCACCACCCCAAGCAGAAACTACTGTAATCATTAAATAAAGTCTGCATTCTTCCAAAAACCTCTATTGTCTTTTTTGTTCTCTATGAATTTGCCAGTGCTATGTGTCTCATCTAAATGGAATCACAGGATAGTTCTTTCGTGCCTGACTTACTTCACTTAATGTAATGCTTTCGAGTTTCCTCTATGCTGGCGTGTGTATCTGAATTCCATTTTTTTTACAGATGGATAATATTCCATTTTATGTATGTATTTTTGTGCATATATCTTCTGATGAATGCGTGGGATGCTTCCGTGTCTTCTGGTTGTTGCCAATACTGCTGCTATGAGCTTTGGTGTGATGTACTTGTTTGAATTCCATTATCAGTACTTTGGGAATCTGCTTGGGAGTGGAATTGCTGGGTCGCGTTGTACTCTCAATTTAAGCTTTTACTATTTTGCATAAGGACTGTCCCATTTGACATCCCCACCAGCCACGTACAGAAATCCCAATTCCTTCATCTCCTCACCAACACTTATTTTTTATTTCTTCTTTCTTTCTTTTCTCCTTCTTAAAAAAAAAATAATAGCCACCCTTCTGGCTCTGAAGTGGTACCGCATTGTGGCTTGGTTATAATTCCTTTTGATCCCATCCAAAGTCCATTATCCACCGCTATTATTCTCTCCCCAGCGAAGCCCAGGTCTTTACTTTCATGCTGTTTCACAGCTTGTCCTCGTGCCGGTTGAATGTCTGCCTTGCTGAGCAGCCCGGGAGTTGGCCCACTGTGGCCTGGGGCTGCGGATCAAATCCAGCTTCCCCTTGTTTTTTCTGCAGGCTGTAAACTAAAAGTGGTTGTTAATTTTTAACTTGATAAAAATCAAGAGGAGAAGAATATTTCCAGAAATGCAAATATTGTACAAAATTCAAATTTCACCATTTTTCAGTCGTCTTAGTGGAACGCAGCCACGCCGGAGCATTGATGGGCCTCCAGGGGCTGCTTCTGGACTAGAAAGGCCAAGGGGAGTGGTTGGATCAGGGACCATATGGCCTGGAAATCTGAGAATATTCGCAATGAAGTCATTTATAAGAAAGATTTGCTGAACCCTGCACTAGATCCTGAACTCAGGCAAAATAATCTTGCTGTCTCTACATTACCTGGCCACTGTGGTTGGTGGTCTGTTCTCCCATACTGCCTTTGGACACACACAAAAATTTGAGATGGGACAGTAACTACATGTGAAATCTAGAACCAAAGTTTCTTTCTTTCTTTCTTTCTTTCTTTCTTTCTTTCTTTCTTTCTTTCTTTCTTGTGCTGAGGATTGAACCCAGGGTCTTGTGAATGAAAGAGAAACCTCTGCCATTGAACAGAATATTCTAGAAGAAAATGTGGAAGAATATCTTGGCAAACTTGGTTTAGGTAAAGAGATCTCAGGGCACAAAAAGCACTGTATTGTAAATGGGGCCTGATGGTGTGTATCAGCACAGGGGAGGCTGAGGCAGGAGGGCCATGGTGAGTTTGAGTCCAGGCTGACTTAGGAAGTGAGCTCAAGTTCAAAGCCAACCTGAGCTATGCAGTGGAGTCCTGTTTCAAAAGACAAAATCATCAACATTAAAGCTTTAAATTTCTGCTCATCCAAAGGTAATATTAAGACAATAAGTAGACAAGCCACAGATTAGAAGAAAATATTTTCAGTAGCTGTAGGTGACCAATCACTTGTCTACAAAATATATGAAGAACTACAAACGATAAAAAGACAAACAAATCTTTAAATGGACAAAAAGGCTCAGGAGCACAGTTTAAAACCATGGAGAAGGGCCGGGAGTTTGGCTCAGCGGCTTAAGCGCCTGCTCTGGCAGGCGTGAGACTGTGAGTTCGATTCCCGGTGCCGCAAAAAAAAATAAATAAATAAAAAAAATAAAACCATGGAGATTCAATTCTATGGTCATTAGAATAACCGAAGAAAGAAAGAAAGAAAAGAATAGGAAAGAAGTTTTCTTTTCTTAAGATGAAAAATCTCGGTGAGGATGAAGAGTAGCCAGCAGGTTTGCTCGTTGCTGGTGGGACAATTGTTTGGCAGTTTCTTGCAGATTCTGCTCCTAGGTATTGCCAGGAGGAATAAAGTCTGTGTTCATACAGAGAGTTACACGTAAATGCGCCTGGCCTTTATTCACAGTAGCCACAAACTGCAAACAGCCCAAAGGGCATTGGCAGCGAAACAGATTTTTAAAAATGAAATCCACCCACCCAGTGGGGCTACTCCTCGGTAATGAGGGGGAATGAACCATTGACGGATGGGTGGGCTTCGGAATTGTGCAGAGGGAAAGAAGACAGACACACAGAAGGCTGCCGAATTCTATTTATAGGACATGGGAGAAAAGACAAATCTAATTGATGGCAACACGGACAGATGAGCGATTGCCTCTGGGGGAGGGGAGACAGGGAACTTTCTGGGCTAACGAACATATTCCCTCGCTTGTTTCTGGTGGACACTGGTGCATTGGGTGTGTATAACTGTCAAAAGTCACAACTACCTAAGTCCTGTTGTGCATTTTACTGAGTACAAACCATGCTTCCAACTAAAATGAGGGAGGAGCAGCTGCCCTCCCGGGGTGACCAAACGTCCCTTTGTCATGGACACTGTGGGCTCAGCTCCCTCAGGCTGCCCTTGGTGAATGGCGGTCACACTTGCAAAGGGAAAGGAGAAACTACCGCGCTGGTGCCCTGATGTCTGTCAGTTGTGAATGGCCAGCAATTTGCATTTCCTGTTGGAACCAGAGCTCTGCTAAGAAGGAAAAAACAGCAATCACTCCCTGAGCCCGGGGACCGCGAGTCTAGAAGGCCATTTCCTGGCGCTGCACGGGACGGCACCCTGGCTTCGGCTTGGACGTCCTCTACCTGCTCTCCCGGAAGCGGCTGGTGGCTGGGGCGGCCCTCGTGTGCAGCCGCTCAGGCTCCTCTCTGGCCAGGCAGGGGCCCTTCCTTCCAGCAGGCCTCCTGAGGCCTCCGAGTGGGCACGCCGGTCCTGCTGCGGCAGGGAGGAGGGAGAAGCAGAAGCGGTGAATCTGTGGTTTTGTTCTCAGAAGGTGCTTCTCTGGGAGGCGCAGGTCCAGCCCTTGCCTTCCTTCTCCTGTGCTGTAACCAATGGGCTTGTGTTCTATGCAGCTGAAAACAGCACAAGGATACCAGCTTACAGTCTGCAAGGTCAGAAGGCCAACCCGAGTCTCACGGGCTGGCCTGCTTGCCTGCTGGAGACGCTGGAGGACTGGATCTGTCCTACCTTCTCAACATGCAGAGGCCGCTGTGCTCCATGGTTCAGGGCTCTGTCCTTGACCTCCAAGCCACACCACTGGGCTCCTCTATGACTTTCATTTTCAATCCCATTGCCTCTTTCCTCTCTCCCTCCCTTCCTTCTTTCCTTCCTTCCTTCTCTTTCCTCCCTTCCTTCCTTCCTTGACATCTTTGAGAGTGGGTACAGTGGCATAATGATTAACATCTGCATTCTAAGTTCAGGCTACATGGATTCAGCTTCTGCTTTCACCACATCAGTTTTTTCTGTGTGGGCCGCATCACTCTGTAAGCCTCAAGTTCCTCTTCATTTGTGAAATCAGCCTGTAACTATATCAGGCTTAGCAAGGTGTTGGCCTGGGCTAGAGGCAAGCACACACACGCAGCACACGGTGAATGATCACTGATAAATCTCTCTCGTGCGTCCATTACTGAAGCAGGGGGAGGGAGGGCGGGGTGTGTGTGTATAACCTTGGCTCATGGGGTGTCTCTCTCCCCCTCCCTCTCCCTCCTGGCTCATAAATAAGACAGATACATATATGGTGCACACATGTATGCATACACACAACCACTTAATGACAGAAGGTGGGAAATATTTAGAGATCGAAAACTCAGCACCAAGACGGTTTGTAACTTGCCTCCAGTTTGTGGTTAAGTAAGTCCACGAATACTCAGAGAGAGAAAGGAGGCGCTGATAAAGAAGCCGAGCGACTCACGGACCGCCCTTGCTTACAGTCCCTGAGGTCCCTTGACCATCTTGTCAGGCTACTTTCAACACCAGACATGGTTTACCACACGAGGATTCTGCATCATTAGATTCCTGGGGCTTAACCTTTCTCTGCTCTCATCACGAAAATGTGGTGCTCATAACAATAGCCACCATTATTGAGCAATGACTGAGCCTAGCGCTGGACGCCCATTGGCTCACCCAGCCTCGTGAGAGGCATTGTTATTGTGTTGCATCTCTGAGCAAATGTGGGCACAGAGAGGGGAAGTGGTTTTGCTCTGTCACACAGCTCATGACTTGGAGGGCTGTCAACTGCACACATCTTCTTGACACCCTGCAGGCCCGCCTCTCTGGGCTGGCCCCTCTTGGGAACTGAGAGCAGCCACAAAGCTTCATTCGTGAGAAGATGCTCTTGGGATGGGGCGGCAGGATGTTTGGTCCACTTGGCCAGAGGTTCTCGGGAGCACTTTTTCCATGTGAACTCATCTTGCCTTCGTCACGGACAGCCAGTGGCGGCCTTATTGTTACTCCTGTTTTACAAATTAGACAGGTGAGATACAGAATCTTTTAAATTCACCCACAACTGCTAAATGGCGAACCTTAATTGGAAGCCAGGGGTGCAACCCCAGTACTCATGTCCCGACACCTAATAAAGGCACTGTACAGATAGCACCACTGTCTGTGTCATCTGTGGGTGGCAGTTTCAGCTCTGCCACTGAACATTTATCAGTCTGCTCCAGGCTCTTATCTGGCCCCTGCTTGGCCACACCTTGCTTTATTTCCTGTTTAAAATGGAATTCACATGACCTTGACCTTCTAAGAAATGAACCTCCTGCTGCGAAGGTGCTCATCACTCATTTATCTATCTCACCAGCACCCTGAGTGTTTCCTCCGTGCTAGGTGTTGCATCTTGAGTCACAGAGCAGGAGACTTGCCAGGCATAGTGGCGCAGGCCTGTGATCCCAGCATCCTGGGAGGCTGAGGCAGGAGTATCAAAAGTTCGAGCCCACCCTGGACAACTTAGCAAGACCCTGTCTCAAAATGAAAAGGGCTAGGGATGTAGCTCAGTGCAAAGGCCCTGGGTTCGATCTTCAGTGCCACCATGAAAACCAAAGCAAACCAAAACAAATCCCTCTTGGTACTCGTTTCCCAGTGTCAAATAAGACTGCTAGACTTGTTCATAATTTTTCTCCCCTATCTATAAAAGAATTTTCTGCGTGGATGTTTACTCAATTTACAGTTCTTTAACTCATTGCCTTCTGTTGGATTAGGGATTATCATTATGATTTTTACTTTTCTTTCCCCCAAATTTAAAAGTAACATAGGCTCATAATTTTATTTCCCAAGGCTTGGGGGCCAGATGCATGCTGTAAAGTATTTTTCCCCCCAGATTTTAGATGAGTTTTGTTTATAGTAAATGTCAAATAGCACATTACTACTTCTTCAAGAGCTATATGGGTATTTATACAACCTGCTGGTGAGATCATTAAGTAATAAACTTGTAGGGGCATGAGCTCTGGTGTCTAGATATATATATATTTTTTTCAAATGATCTTTGTGGATTTTAGGACTCAGACTAAGGGATCACGAATGGGAATTATATCTGCTTAGGGTGGAACATTTGGAAAAGTACTGTGAAGTATTAAAAAGAAAAGATTTACGCTCAAGAGAGAGTTGCTAGAATTCCCGTACATTCTATGCAGTTTGCTGACTTATCCAACAATATCACTGAGTGTCTATGTTATATCTAGGTCAGTGGTTTTCAACAGGGGTTTATTTTGTTCCTCAAGGAGCATCTGGCAATATCTGGAGATATTTTGCTTCTCACAGCTGGAGCCAGGTGCCGCTGGCATCTCCTGAGCACACTAAATGCATAACGTGGAGCGTAGGACAAGGAAATACTCACCCCGAATGTGAGTAATGCCCTGATTAAGAAACTGTGGTCTTGGTTCTGTGCATATAGCAATGTGCAGAACAATAAAAAAAGTTAGCTATTTCCTATGCATTTGTAAAATATGTGTTTTATATATAGACACAGGCAAATACAAGTGTTTTACCTATTTGGTATCATTCAATATATTGTTTTTACTTAATATGGCTGCATAAAAATTTTACATTTATCAAAAATTCTTCAAACACATAGCATATTCCTTCAGAAAGATTACTTTTGAGCCATTCCTTTTAAGGAAAATCATCTTTCCCCCTATTATTCAAAATAACACCAAGATGGACATCCTTACAGTCTCATTATTCTTTGTCCTTCGTTTTTGTGGTGCTTGGGATCAAACCTAGGACCTCAGATGTGTTAGTTAAGGACTCTAGTGCTGAACTACATCTCCATCCGTTTTTATTTTTATTTTGAGATAGGATCTTGCTAAGTTCCCAGGTTGTTCTCAAACCTGTGATCGTCTTTTGTTGTTGTCATTGTTTTTTGAGACAAGGTCTTGCTATGCAGTTCAGGCCGGCCTCGAACTCACTGCAGCCCTCCTGCCTCAGCCTCCCTAGTGCTGGGATTACAGGTATGTGCCACCACACATGACAAACTTGTGATACTCTTGCCTCAGTCTCCTGAGTACCTGACATTCCCACTGTTGATAGCATTGATTAATTTCATTGGATTCTAAGGCTTGGGATTTATTTTAGAAGTTGAGTTTTAAAAATTATTATTAATTTTTTTTTTTTTTTTTGTATCCCTGGGGTTGGATCCTGGAGCTACACATGTTAGGCCAGTGTTTTACCACTGAGCTACACATCCCAGCCTGGGCAAAAGGATCACTGAGTCCAAGTGTACAAACTCTAGGAGATCCTCAACACACACAATGCAGACATGCTGCCCTGAGTTTCTTCCGAGCAGGAGTTTACATTTAAAAATCAGAGTCTCAATCACAATCGTGGCTGGACCAGGCTGTGATCAGCCCATGTCAAAATTCTGGACTTCAGGAGCACGTTGAGTTGCCTGATCGTGTAATCCTGTACGGACTGGGTGTGTTTCCTTTCACCCAGGGCCACGGTAGTCACTGCGTTGTATTTGGCTCCATATGCAGACACACTGGGAACAGTTCCAAGGCTGGGCAGCAAAACACCATCAAGTGTGATTAACCTATAGGAAAAGATGGAAAGAGCTGGGGGCGCAGTGAACAAGGGCGGAGGAGGAGCTGTACTAGAACAGTGGGGCTGCAGATTCAAGCCTTAAGGGGAAGCTTCCTTGAGTGATTGTATATAGGAATCATCCCAGGAGGAAACGGTGAAGTTTCCATTGCTGTGTGAGCAGGTGACACAACAAAGGACTCACGAGCCAATCAGACAATGCGAATCTGTGTTCTAGCACAGATGCTAAAGAACATGTCTTAGTTACTTTTTGCTTGTTGCCGAGACAAAATACCTGACGCCCAAAGTTAGGGAAGGAAAGGTTTATTCTTACAGTTTCTCGGGAGTTTCAGTCCATAAAGTGGGCTCCAAGGCAGCATGGGATGACGGGGCTACAGTTCATGGCGGCTGCAAGCTGCAAGCCACAATCCGCGCTGGCGAGAGAGAGGGCAGAAGCCGGGAAGCGAGCAAGAGGAAGACCCGCCTTCCCTTATACTGTATCTCAGCTCCACCCCTGGGCGGGTGTAGCAGTCACGTCATTAATCCTGGTGCTAGACAACAAACTGATCACAAGCATCAGACTCAGCCCCATCAAAAGTATGAGGACTTGGGGGTACATAGCATATCTTATACAGAACACATTAGAAGTAAGACTCGTGCGCTGCCGCCTGTCTGTAATCCTAGCTACTCAGGAGGCTGAGGCAGGAGGATCACAAGTTTGAGGGCTGTCTCAAAATAAAGAATAAAAAGGGCTGGAGGTGTAGCTCAGGGGTCCAGAGTTTGCCTGGCATGAAGGAGACCCTGGTTTGATCTCCAGTACTGAAAAAAAAAAAAAAAAGAACTCCCATCTTGGGAGGATGAGAAAGTAATCACTGTTTATGCAGACCACAGCTGAGTGGAGAAACTGTTCAGAAGAAAATTCACATTTTCTCTATTTCTGGAGGCCGAAGGAAAACAAATAGTGGCTGCCAACTGATATAGACATAGAGGGGCGGGCAGTGAGCTCATTTTCCCAGGGAAGGACAGGTCCTTAGTGTGTTTGACTTTGCAGGCCACTCTGTCACTGTAGATGCTCCAGACTGAAGTTTTAGGCTATGGGATTAAAAATCAGCGTGGCTATGTGTCAATCAAACTTCATTTACAAAAGCAGGCGGTCACCAGGGACATGGTGTGCTGACCCCACGTCTCACAAAGTGGGAAAGAGGGACATGCATGGGCCACTGGGGGCGGAAGCAGACACCAGCCCTTTCCTGTGAGTCGGCCATTCACGGAGTGCAGTGGAGGAGAACAAGAAACCAACAAGAAGCCAAGCCCTCCCTGTGAGTTGGCGCCATGTGCGGGCCATTGTGGGGAGAACCAGAAGCCAGCCCCTTCTGGCACATGGGCTGGGAGACAGGAAAAGCCTCCCCCACCACTGTAAGTGACCAGCTGATCCGGAGAAACACAGGCTGTGTGATGATAGCTATTGAAGTGAAATACAATTTAATGCTTGTAGTGTTTAGTGTTTCACTGACTTTGCAGGTCTAACGCGGGCGGTCTGTTTAGAAGATAACAATACAAAATGTAGCATTTAGGGCGGATCTCCTTCTGAAGGTGGTAGCCATTGTCCATTCCTTATTATCCTGTTTTGAAATTCTGTATCATTTTCATTGTTTTGTTGGGTTGGGTTTTATTCTGTTTTGTCTCGTTTGATTTTGCTATATCCAATGGCATGGGCAGTTACTTCAAAGATGAGAAGATACATTATGGTAGCCATTTTGAATTTACTATTATCTTGTTTTGAAGTCCTTTATTGCATTCATTGTTTTGCTTTTATTGGTTCTATTTTGCTCTGTTTTGCATGATTTTTACTGTGTCGAATGGTATGGACAGCTATTTTGAAGACAATAAGGGGCATTACAGTGGCCATTGTTGATTTCCTGTTATCTTGTTTTGAAGTCCTGTGTCACTTACACTGTTTTGCTTTGATTGGTTTTATTCTGTTTTATTTTGCCTGGTTTTATTCTCTTTAAAATAAAAATTACAAACCGGGCGTGGTGGTGCATGCCTTTAATCCCAGCACTCGGGAGGCTGAGGTAGGAGGAGCATTGTGAGTTCGAGGCCCACTTGGGCTACAACGCGAACGCAAGGCTGACCTGAGATACATAGTGTGACCCTGCCTCAAAAAACCAGGGCTGGGAGTTTGGCTCAGTGGCTTAAGCGCCTGCCCTGGCAGGTGCAAGGTTTTTAGTTCGATCCCTGGTGTAGCAAAAAATAAAAATAAAAAATAAATAAATAAATAAAAATTACAAAAACAAAAACAAAAAACAAGAAACAAAACAAACAAACAAAAAAAACCAAACCCAAAGTGGGAAAGAGCCAGTATGGGAGGAGTGAGATTCTAAGAAAAATGGGTTTGGGAGCTCAGTGGCTGTGTAGTCCCCAGCCATTGAACTCCCCAGCTAATTAAGCTCAGCAAGCACCAGCTTTCTTGATCAGAAAAGGGGGCTCATTGAAGTACCCACCTCATGAGCTTCTTCTTGAAATCATACAGGACAAAGCCTGGAGGATGTTTCTCATAGGTCTGGAACATAAAAGACAGGGAAAGAGGGCGTGCACATTGTGTCATGGCTTTTACCTGCTGCCCCTTTTATTTGGATTTAATTCTTTCTCTTCCTAATATTCTTCCTCTTTTGGACTCAGGGTCCACGTCTGGGGCTGGAGACACAGCTCCGTGACAGAGCACTGAACCACACCCGTGGTCCTCGGTTTGATCCCCAGCACTGCTTTTTACTTCACAAACCACTTCTGACCTAACGTGCACCTCCATCCCACGCCCTGGCATTCGGGGCGGGCTGTCCTGCAGGATCCGAAGGCCGGGCTGGGACAGGGACTCGGTGTAGGGATTTAGCATGGGAAGGAACCAGGGAAGCAGTAAGTAGTGTAGAAGGAGTGGTGATTTTTCTCAGCTGGAATCCAGCATCAACCTGGTGCCCTGGGGGACTTCAGGGGCACGAACTGTCCCACCTGTGAACAGGGCTGCCCGTGGGCTGTCCCTGTCAGGAGCAGCGCCCTGGCAGCTGGGGAAGGCGCTCCGCCCACCGGGGAGCTGAGACAGGCAGCCTCCACCCTGGTGCCTGGGGCCTGCTCTCAGCCATCTGGGAAGTGCAACTGGTTTGCAGGAAAAGGGACAAAGGTGGAGCCAGGGTGACTAAGTCATCACCTGTCACTCCGAAGACGAACTGTCTGGCTTAGAGGCTGAAGCAAGGGCTGGCGAAGATTTTGAGTCAAGGGCAGTAATGCCCTCCTTCTGCAGAGACAGGAAGTGACTGCCTTCCAGGGTCCCGTGGGCGTTTCCTGTGCCCAGAGGTGTGTGACATCATTCAGGTCGGCATCACTGAGATCCTCCCTCCGCTTGGCACAGTGACTTCTGCCTGGATCCTGAACTTTGGCAGCAGTGGCATTGCGTCCTAGTGACCTTGAGCTGGTGATTTAGAATTCCTCTGTCTTGATTTTCTCATCAGTGAAACGGGGCTGGCAGGGTTTCCTAATCCATAAGGTCTTTTGAGGATTTGAGCTGGTGCTCATGCAATATTTAACCCACTACCTGGTACTGGATTAAGGTTCAACTTCAGTACATGGTGATTTTATTTACCTTCTTCGTTGCAGTGGTTGTTTTGCTTGAGAAATCCTGTCGTCTAGGCAATGTTTCTCAATCAGTTGTCATTTACGCATGACTTGGGATTTAGCTATATCTGCTGCCCTGTATATTATTACTTATTTGATATACATTAACTGCCTCTTTAAAAAAAGTTTAAATACAGTACAGTAACCTTACAATAGTGGTTTTGGGATAGGTTAGTTAGTGTGGCACATGGTATCTTTGCGACCATGAGAGATACTATCAACAGCAGCGACCCAGAATGTTACTCTCATTACATTCTACCCAGGGATTGGCCCGTTCCAGTCCTTCCTTTTAGAACAAAGTCTCCTGCAGTGTCTTTGCTGAATGAAGTCACCACTTAGCTCCTGAATAAACTAACTGATATTAACTGGCTTGCTTGGCTACGGATTTGATGTATAATTCAAGGGTTTCTTTGTTTGTTTGTTTCTTTCTTTTCTTTTCTTTTTTTTTTCTTCTCTGTTAAATAACTTGGGCCCTGACAGATTATGAGGAAGTGGTTACTCAGAGCTGAGGACTCAAAGCTGACTGTAGGGAGCATTGGAAATTCCCCTTTCTTGCCTAAAATAACTGGGGCTGGAACCCGACAGTACAGTATAAGCTTTGTTCAGGCTTGAAACAATATCCTTTCCAAGTGCATTTTGTACCAAAATACTTACCAATATACGGTGGTAGTTCTCACTGACAGGCTAGGAAAAGGTTAGTTATTCTGTGCTCCAGGGCTAAAAGGACCATGGTTAATAACTATGAGTCCCAGAGGAGTGAAATCCAAGGATTCAGACATAGTAATATTGGGCATACCTGACTTCTCCCTGCCTCTTACCTCTTTTCATTTCTAACTCCGGAAGTAGACATATTCTTCATTGATCTGATTATTTAGGCCTGATTATTGCAGGCCTGTTCATGACGACCTTTCCCCGGACACTCCCAGGCAGGTTCAGAGGAAATGAGAGGAGGAAATGCCCGATCCTTTTAGCCCAGCAGAGTTCAGAGGAACTGCCTCAGATGAACCTCTGTGGGTCCAAATTCCCCGGCAGTGTTTAACCACATGACCCGATTTGGATTAGAAGCTTCGTCATCAGAGCGTGGGCAGGTGTGTAGCCTTCGGCTCTGCCTTAGAACAGAAAGATCTGGGACCTGGTTTGGATGAAAATTCTCTCTGAGGTGATATTCTGACTATTGTAGACTTTATTAAAAAAAGAGAGTGAGATCTTGTGACATCTTCATTCTGTTTTTAAAACAATTTTATGCATTATCTAAGGAAAATTTTAAGCTAACAGGAAAAGGATACGGGCAGGAATAAAAGTGGGAAGCCATAGATGATTGTTCATTTGTTTTTTTTAAGCACCAAAACCTTTTGTTCATTCTGTTATATTAGCTCATGTGTGTTACTCAGCTTGGCATCACTCTAACAAAATACCTGAGATAATGAAAAGAAAGGGTTATTTTGGCTCACAGTTTTGGAGAGTTTGGTAGTGGATCAACTGGTCCCATTGCTTTGGGGCTGTGGGGAGGCTGCAATCATGGCAGGAAGGAGATAAAAGAGAGGGGAAGGACTTACAGTGCGCTTAGGGAGCACAGTCCAATGACCCAAAGACCTCCTACGAGACTCCCCCATTGAGGGTGTCATCACCTCCTAGCAGAGCCACCTTGGACATTAAGGTACCTGGCCTTTTGGGACACATTCAAGATCCAAACTGTAGGATCGTATGACAATTTTTCTCAAGGCTCAGAATCCATTGCCTGCAGTTTATTAAGACCCAGCATTCACGCCAAGGAAATGGCCCCCTAGAGGAAGAAGAGGAAGGGGGGGGCGGAGTATGGAGGTCATCGTGATTTTCCTTTTCCAGCTGAGGTCTCTATCTACGGCACTCTTGACACAACAGCCTCCTTCCATGGGGACGAGATCCAGGAGAGAAGCGAAGGGGCAGGGATCTGCTCCACCCACCAAGTCACAGCATTTGGTGGAGTGACAAGTGGGACTCAGAGCATGGCGAGCCTTTACTCGATTTTTCTCTTTCACATCCTCAGCGCAGTGGAGGTTTGCAGCGTTAACCCCACTGCACATGCAGTGCTCCAGCTCTTCAGCGCCATACTTGGCTAAGGCCAGTAGTACAGTAGCAGAGAGAGAACTAACAACGTCAGCGATGCTGCCAGCAAGGCCTGCCAATTCCCTCACCCCCGCCTGCCCCCGAGGGAGCCCGAGTTGGAAGGCAATGCATGCTGCTCCTCCCTTAGGAAGCAGATCCCTCTTGCCCCTTGGTGTATAAGCACCAGTTACGAATTCATCCTTTCTTCCTTAGACCATGGCACCTAAAGGCAAGGCAGCTACTGCCTCTAGCGTTCAGGGAAAACAGTATCTCTGTGTCCTGCAGTCACTGTGACAGGGAAGCCAGGGGAGGTCTGAAAGGCTCACAGTGGCAGCATGGTTGGTAAGAGGGGGCAACTGGACATAGCCAGAGAGAGAAGCCAGCAAAGGGACAAGGGGATCTTTGTCCTCTGAGGTTCTTGCCTGTGACTTTTGTTAGAGTTACTGGGAAAAGGTGTGTGTATGTGTTGGACTCACCGTCGATGAAGATCATCTAGCCCTGAAGCTATAGGTGACTGCTTTGGCAAGCATACCTTGAACGCTCACCCCAAAGTCATGCCAACATGGAGAACGAAAGAGCCTGGAAGAGGAAGAGGACATGCCCCTGATTACCCTGGAGGCTCCCTGTGAAGTGCTCCATTTGGTCTTTCAGTTCAATGAAGTGATTCTGTCTTGAATTTATTCTTAGACCAGATCTAGTTATGCTGCTGTGCCTTTCAACTAAAGTGATCTTAGCTGTTACATCCTCTCTCTTCTGATTCAGACTAAATGGATAGGTAAATACTTCTTTTGGTTAGTAGTCAGACTATTCAAGAGAGAAAATACATGAATCCAAGAATCAGTGCTTTGGCTCATCCAAACACAGCTGAATTTGGACTTGCATTTTAAGGAATTTGTGTGCTTTGATCACAGACAATCTGTTCCAGGAATTTCAACTGCAATCCTGTAGCCATTTATGGCATAATTTAGAATCAACCGATGTTTCAAATGTTGATATCTGTGATAGATTAAAAAAAGTCTTTGATAATCATTATGGGTAACGGAAGTGTAAACTCACCCTGAGTCACCAATTAGCTAATAGTTCTTTCCTCCACTCATGATGACCCTTCGCCCATATTCTGAGTTTGTGACAAACATGCACTCCAAAATATCTGCCCTTCAGGAGCCTCGACAGCATGCTCTGGCACGTGGCGTGTTGTCCCAGAGTCTGGTAGCTCAGGTATGATGCGATACCCATTTATTGTGGCTTCCCACGGAGTGAGTGGATTTTACCATCAGAGGCACAAGGCTCTGACTTGTTTTTCTTGTAGAGATGTCTCATGCCGAGTCATCCACAGAGCAGCAAGCGGACATGGACAGGGTCTAGCTATCTAAAGAGGCGAGAGGAAAATTGTGCAAGCCGGTTGCATAATGATCACCTCCTGTCTGAGCTTGTGTGGCCAAAGACCATCTTCTTTACCCATTGCTCCGGAGACCTGTTTGCCCCAGGGAGCAGTGACAGTGGGGACCAATGTCCAGGAACATGGACACCAAACAGGTGCAGGGCAGCTGGAAGAGACCTGGGCCACACCCACTCTGTCAGGCTCCTGCTAGCTCGAGGGATAAAAATGAAAAGATACCAAAACAAGGGCTACCAAAAATTAGGGAGTGATTTCAATTGAACAAAATAAGAACTGGAATACACACACACACACACACACACACACACACGCACACACGCACACAAACACGCACGCACACACTACTAATCACAGCAACGGCATTGCACTGAATGGAGAAATACAGGATTTATGAAACATATCATCTTAGAATGAGCTAGAAGGACATGGCCTGTGGATAGGACAGAATTACACAGTTGTTATCCGACTGCATCTTGCTGATTACGTGTGATCTTTCTGGCACTGACATTAGAAGGCCAACAGCAGGTCTAGGTCAAATGCCCCGGACCCTTTATGCCAGCCTCATTATGTGACATTAAATTAATAAAAATTAAGATTTAGAAAGGGAATTAGGTTCAATCCTGGGCCTCTTGCTTCCTTAGACCTGAAAGAGAAGAGAAATGTGATGTAGAGAGCCATGGCTTACTTGATGGGGAGCCAAGGGAATTCAAGGCTCGCTCTGCGGCTTTGCCCCAGCTTGCTGTGTGAGCTGGGGGAACTCATTTGCTCTGTCTGGATTTCCCCATCTACAAACATGCAAGCGTTGGATGAAGGCGGCGCGAGTTCCTTCTCAAATGTTATGATTGTGCCAGTTGCGTGTGCATGGTCTGGTACCAGGGATGCAGTGACAAGTAGCCCCACCCACCCAGCAGAGATCTAGATTGTCAGCTGCAGAGAGTTCGCATTCTATGCACAGGTCGGTGTGGGAGGAAGGGAGGAATAGCCGTGGGGGTTGATAATCAGCATACCATTAGCTCCACAGTATCAGAGAGGTTAAATGCGGTGAAGAGCAAGAGAGGGAGACGGAACCCCACCAGCAGAAGTCTCTTAAGAGGCCACTGGTGTTTCTCCTGTTATTTCAGCAAAACACAGTAAAGGGTGTGCCATAGAGGCGTGGAGGACTCAGGGAGCAGAAGGGCCTCTGAAGGATCCAATGGAGACAGGAAGTGACTCTCTGGTGAGTCAGAAAGAAGAGAAGGGAAAGAAGAGATTGCAGTAGCTGTCAGGCAGGTCTGGCTTGGAATCTTGATTTTAATCGTTTATCAGTGGTATGACTTTAAGTCCTACCACCTCCCTGGCCCTCGATCTCTTCATCTATAAAAGCGAATGAAGAAGCACCTTCATCATGTAAGGTGGCACGGAATAATGTCTCTAAAGAGTTTGACACTGACTGGTGCCTGAATCAAGGCCCAGCCTGTCATCAATAGAGGACATGTTAATATTCACTGAGCATTAACCAAGTAATACTTCATTGTCCTTTCACCCTGCCCCAGACCAGTCTGAGCAGTGCTGACTCTTATGATCCAATTCCACGCATGAGGTAAATGATTTTTTTCATCACGTCATCCATTTTTTTTTTTTTGTTTCGGGGATCAAACTCACAACCTTGCGCCTGCCAGGCAGGCACTTAAGCCACTGAGCTAAATCCCCAGCCCTATTTTTTTTTTTTTTTTTTGAGACAGGGTCTCACTATGCAGTTCGGGCTGGCCTTGAACTCGCTTTGTAGCCCAGGCTGGTCTCAAACTCACAACGATCCTCTTGCCTCAACCTACCGAGTGCTAGGATCAAAGGTGTGTGCCATCAAGCCCGGCTCAGGGCATCAATGTTAGTCATTGTTATGAGGTTGTCTGTTGACACCGTGGGGTGGTTAAGGTGATCCAGCTGCTTGGCAAGGATGTCGGCAGTGACAGGCACCAGCTGCTGAGGGGCTGGGTCTCTCTGGAGGAGGGAAATGAAGAAGTATCATATTTGACAGGAACGCATTCCATCATCCGACATGCATGTGTTTCATTGAGGTATAAT
>RJWM01030028.1:0-23684 GCA_004363535.1 Dasyprocta punctata
CAGCATAATTTCAAGTCAGGGATTGTGATGCCTCCTGCCTTGCCTTTGTTGCCCAGGATTGCCTTTGCTATTCTAGGTCTCTTCTGTTTTCAAATCAATTTTAGGAATGGTGTCTCTAGGTCTGTGGTCTACGTTAATGTTATTTTGATCAGGATTGCATTAAATCTGTATAACAATTTGGGAGTATGGCCATTATCACTATGTTGGTTCTTCTTACCCAAGAACAAAGGATATCTTTTCATTTGCTGATATCCTCTTCAATCTCCTTTTTTAGAGTACAATACTTTTCAATGTAAAGATCTTTTACAACATTTGTTAGATTGATTTCTAAATATTTCATTATTTTGGATACTACTGTGAAGGGTGTTTTCCCTAATTTTTCTCTCAGTGAGAAAAATTTGTGTACAGGAATGCTATTGATTTTTAAGTGTTGACTTTGTATCCAGCTATGCTGCTGAATTTGCTTAGTAACTCTAATAGTCTTTTGATGGAGTATTCAGGATCTTGTATATAGAGTATCATGTCATCTACAAATAATATAATTTAACTTCTTCCTTTCCTATTCTTATTCCTTTTATTTCTTTCTCTTGTCTAATTAATCTGGGTAACATTTCCAGAACTGTATTGAATAAGAGTGGTGATAGTGGACGTCCTTCTCTTGTTTCTGATTTTAGAGTGAAAGCTTTCAGGTTTTGTCCATTTAGTATGATGTTGGTTGTTGGTTTGTCACAGATGGCTTTTATCAGATTGAGGTACAGACCATCTATTTTGACTTTCTGCAGGGTTTTTATCATGAATGAGTATTAGACTTTATCACAAGCTTTTTCTGCATCTATTGAAATGTGATTTCTGTCTTTGGCTCTGTTGATGTGGTGTATTACATTTATTGATTTGCATATGTTGAACCATCTTTGCATTCCTGGGATGAATCCCACCTGGTCATGATGTATAGTCTTCTTGATGATTTGGTGTGTTCTGTTTGCCAGTATTTTATTGTGAATCTTTGCATCAATGTTCATTAGGGAGATTGGTGTATAGTTCTCCTTTTTGGTTGGGTCTTTCTCTGGTTTTGTTATCAGAGAAATACTTACCTCCAGGAATGAGTTTGGGAGAATTGCTTCCTTTTCAATTTCATTAAAGATTTTGAGGAGTATTGGCATTAAATCTTGTCTAAATCTCTTATAGATTTCAGCCATGAATACATCAGAACCTTGAGCTTCCTTTGTTGGTAAGTTTTCAATTTCAGTAATTGATATCAAGTTATTGAAAATCTTTTTATCTTGTTGATTTA
Organism: Dasyprocta punctata; assembly: GCA_004363535.1. Lineage (NCBI taxonomy): Eukaryota > Metazoa > Chordata > Mammalia > Rodentia > Dasyproctidae > Dasyprocta > Dasyprocta punctata. The sequence goes on from RJWM01030028.1 coordinate 1,292, forward strand.
ACTTTGGAAATTCATAAGTTTCTAGGAATCTGTCCATTTCCTCTGTGTTTTTCAGACTACGTGAATAAAGGTTTTTGAATTAGGTGTGGTCGATCTTCTGAATTTCCACAGGATCTATAGTAATTTCACAATTTTCACTCAGCATTACATGAATTTGAGTTTTTTCTTTCCTTTTCTTGATAAGGTTGGCTGTGGGTTTAACAATTTTGTTTATCCTTTCAAAGAACCAACTCTTCGACTCATTAATTCTTTGTGTTGTTTTCTTAGCCTCAATTGCACTAATTTCTGCTCTGATGTTTATAATTTTCTCCATTCTATTTGCTTTGATCTTGATTTGCTCTTCTTTTTCTAGAGGTGCAGCATTAGTTTGTTTATTTGTGTTTGTTCTGTTTTCCTGATGTGAGAATTCATTGCTATATACTTCCCCCTTAGGACTGCTTTCATTGTGTCCCACAGGTTCTGGTAGGTTGTATCTACATTTTCATTGAATGATAGATACTGTTTAATTTCTTCTTTAATTTCATCTGTAACCCATTGGTTGTTCAGGATGATATTTTTAAAATTCCTTATGCTTATGTAGGTTTTGCAGCTTCTTTTACTGTTAATTTCCAATTTCTGTGCACTATGATTAGATAATATGCATGGGATAATTTCAATCCCTTTGCATTTTCTTAAGTATGCTTTGTGGGCTAATGTATGATCTATTTTAGAGAATGTCCCATGTGCAGCTGAGAAGAATCTGTTTTCTGATGTCATTGGGTGGAACAGTCTGTAAACATCTAGTAAGTCCATTTGTTCACAGGTTTGATTCAGTTCTGTTATTCCTTTGCTGACTTTTTGTCTAGTTGATTTATCTCTTTGTGACAATGGGGTATTAAGATCCCCATTACAACTGTGTTATTGTATATTTGATTTTTCATATCTATTAGTATTTGTTTTATGTAGTTGTGTGCTCCTGCATTTGGTGCATATATATTTAAGATTATTATCACTTCTTTTTGAATTTTTCCCCTCACAAATATGTAGTGACTTTCTTTATCACTTTTGATCATTTTTGGTTTGAAATTCACATTGTCTGCAAAAAGAATAGCTACCCCTGCTTTTTTTTCTGGTTTCCTGTCACATGGAATATTGTTTTCTATCCTTTGACTTTCAGTCTATGAGCTTTTTATTTTTGAGTTAGATGTGTTTCTTGTATACAGCATATTGTTAGATCCTGTTTCTTGACCCATTCTGCCAATCTATTTCTTTTAATTGGTGAATTATGCCATTTACATTGATGGATATAAATGATATCTATTGGCTTAACTTTGTCATGTTATTTTCCTGTTGTTGATTCCCTGCTTTCCCCCCATTTTTAAATTGCTTGTGTTGCCTGGTGGTTTCTTTCTTTGCTGCTCTGGGAATTGTGGTCATTTTTGTCTCTGTCTAGTATGTCTCTCAGTACTCTTTCAGGGTTGGTTTGGTGAACATGAATTTCTTCAGTTGTTCTTTGTCATGGAAGTATTTTATTTCTTCATCAATTTTGAAAGAAAGTTTTGCAGGGTACACCAATCTGTGTTGAAAGTAGTTTTCCTTCAGGGATTGAAATACTTCACTCCGAGCTCATCTTGACTTGATGGTTTGTGTTGAGAAGTTGGTTGTGATTTTAACGGGCTTTCATTGGTAGGTGAGCTGTTTGTTTTCTCTAACAGCTTTCAGTATTCTGCTTTTATGCTGAATCTCTGGGATCTTGATTATTATATGTCTGGGTATAGATTTACTTTTGCTATGGCTATTTGGAGTTTTATGTGCCTTACTTATCTGTCTACCACTTTCTTTTCCCCTGCTTGGGAAATTTTCTACTATTATTTGTGCAAATAGTTTTTTTTAATGTCATTTGCATTGGCTTCTACATTTTCGTGGACACATATTAGTCTTGTATTGTTTTTCTTTGCATTGCCTTGGAGCTGTTGAATTGTTGTTTCATGGTCCCTTGTTATTTTTAAGAGTTGTTTCCTTTCATGATTGCTAGCTACGATCCTGTCTTCAAGATCTGAAAGTCTATCTTCAGTTTCATTCAAATGGTTTGGCCAGCTTTCAATTGAATTTTTTAATCTCCTGAATATCTCTTTAAATTTGTTTCATGCATTCTGTTTCTTTTCTATATTTTTCGTTCACGGTTCCCATCATTTTCCCATGCTTCTGTACTTTTTTTTTTTTTTAGTCTCTGTCTTCTCTAGCTATTGTGAGCAACTTCTTCATTAAGGTTGTCATTTCTTTCTTTGCCTGAGAGATTATTTCTAATTTGATTTCCTCTATAGCCTCATGAATTTGTTTCTTTATTTCACTTGCTCTCTTTTCAGAAATTTCAGGTGTGTGGCTTCCAGTGACCTCAAGCTCAATGCCCCCTCTACTTGTTCTGGATGGGCTGGTCATTTGAGATTGCAGTTTGCCTTTTCATTTTGTCATCTTCACCTCTTGGGTTAATATTTTGGTCTTTTCAGTTCTGGTAGTCTCAACCACCTATTGTGTGTATCTTAGGGCCCTACTGTGTGGCTGATGTTCACCCAGTTGCTGGGTTCTACAGTGTAGGAGAGGGGCCAGTCACCTGAATTCCTCCTGTGGGCCAGTTGTATGAGTCCTGTATTCTTTCTAGACTGACTAGCCGAGGAGTAATGATGTGAACCAAGCCTTAGGTGATACTGTTACCGCAGCTTCAGGCCGTTTCAGTCTGCCAGACCCACCTCTCCATAGTGTGTGTCCCAGCCGGGACCCTACTATGTCACTAGGGGTCTTGCACACCCAGTCAGGTTCCTCTGGGTGAGTACAGGCCTCACCTGTGCTCTTGCCAGCCCACCAGGGTTCTCTGTGTAAAATCAGTACTCACCTATGCACTCAGCAACCTGCCAAGATCCTCTGATTGAGGGGAGGGGTTGCCAAGGCTTCCACCAGCCCACCGAGGTACTACAGGTGGTAGAAGGAGTCACTGATGGTCTTTTAGGCTGCTGAGGTCTTCTGTGTGTGGGTAAGGGGTGGTGGAGGTCATCCAGGTGTGAGGGAGGGGCAGCTGAAGCTCCCCTTGGCTGCTGAGGTTGTCCAGGTGCTGGGAAGGGGCAGCCAAGCTCCCCGTGTCTGCTGAGGTCATCTCAGTAAATGTTTCTTAAATGAGTAAGTTTGAAGCTGCCCAGTCACCTGACCTGAATCCCAGCAATAGCTGCATAGCAGTCTGCATCACGGGTTCCCATAATACACTGTGCTTGATTTTAGCATAGGTGAGAACAGCTGTAACTTGTTCAGATCCGCCTTTCCAGGTGAGCAGAATTTAGGGCTCTTCTGGCTGATCCTTTGATGAGCATCTCATCTTAGCACTCTCTGGCCCTGAAGCCTTGCAATGAGAAGCATTGTTCCTTCTGTTGACTTTCTAGCCCACAGACTGAAACTGCAGCATAGCCTTCCTCGTTCTTGTACAACCCTTGGGAGCATCAGGACGTCTGCAAAGCAGCCCCTCGCCATCCCACCTGGCCTTGTCTGTGTACTACTGCTCTTCTAGAAGTAGACCAAATGCTAGGTGCACTCACCAGCTACCTCAAATTATTTATTTTCATCACATCTCACATATATATGTGTGTCTATAAGTATTAAAAACTATTTAATTTAAAAGTGGATGTTATAAATTTTGATTCATCCTCTGATTTAATTAACCCCTTAATTCTAGGAGCAATTTTAGGAGACTAATAACTTCTGCAAAGTTAATTTTTAAAAATCTGGGTAAAATGATGCTGGATTTCCTTTCTGCATTTTCTGATATGTGGAATATGTACTTGAGGCTATGAAGGTTAAACAAGTGAATGAGAGACAAATACATAAAGTATAAACTAGAGTAAGTTTGCCTATACATTGGGAGCCCATTCAAGCTATATTCCTCTTCTGATCCCTAGACATTTTAAGAAGAATTTCCAAGCCAGGAATTTCTAACCCGGCTTTCCCTTGACTGTCGCTGAACCTATTAATTTGTCTGGGGACAGTGTGTTCCCTTGTCTAACCGTCTGAGATAGGGAAGAGAAAGTAGTCTGGCTAATTTGCATACATACCATCCTTAAACCAGCTCTTAAATAAGCCTGCAGTCAAGACAGCTAATTATGCAAGCACTTTAATGTCTTGTTGCAAGGATTACAATCTATCTTTTCCTCAAGGAAGTATACTTATTTGTATTACATTATTTGCTTGTTTTCATATTGGCGTTTTCCTAAAAGGGACAAAATAAAAGCTTGGTAGTTTCTGTTTTACTTATAGAAAATTTTAAAAACAGAAAATGGAAGAGTGTAATGTATTCCTATTAACTATCACCTAGATTAAACAATTTATCAACTGATGGCCAAATATTTTTAGCTTTCCTCTTCCCATCCTAACTCTTGCTGGCTACTTTGTTTTTCTTACAGATTGCCGAAACACCGTTTACACACCCTTATTTTGGCCCCTTGCCAAGTCAGTGTTCACAACTCATTGATGTCCATTACTTTTTGTTTTGGTAGTTAAGTCCTGATCCCCCAACACTAGTCTTGTTTTAGACGTTTATCTGACCTCTAAGGCTCAATCTTTCTACTCCCAGTACCCTCAGAGAACTAGGATTTGTTTTTGAGCTCTGTATTGTTGTCTCTTAGAATGTTTTCATGTAAATGGAATTATACAATACGCAGGCTATCATTTCTGGTCTCTTTTAATTAGCACAATGCTTTTGGAGCATATTCTTTTTGTAGTGTGTGTCAGAAGCTAGTGTCTTTCTTTTGCTGGATAATATTCCATCCTACGTCTACACCATGTTATGTTTGTTCAGCCACCAGTTGATGGACACTGGGATGCGTGTAGATTTAAGATATTATGTGTAGTGCTACCTTGAACTTGCATGTACCAGTCTTTGTATGGATGTACGTTTTCATTACTCTTGGCTAGATGATTAAAGGTAGAATTCATGGGTCATTGGGAAGTTTATTTCACTTTTTAACTTGCTAATGGAACTGACAAACTATTTCTGATGAGGCTGCACCGTTTCACATCTTCATCAGTGGTCTCCTAAGGGTTCTGGCTTCCTCAGTTCCTGGCTCATTCCCCTCTTTCCTCTCCCTGCGCCTCTCCCTTCTCCCTTTCTCTTCACTCCTCTCCTCCACCTTTGTTTACCCATTCCTCTCTTCTCATCTTTCATCATCTGTAAGGTTGTCTTTTATTCTGAACCAAACCACCTATGGCAGAGTCCTGTGGAAAACAGCAGCTCAAATGAGAAAATGAAGAAGTCTTTTTCTGACCACTGAACCTCAAACTCCCTGCCCTCTCCACCCTACTACTGCTTTGGCTGTAATCTAATCTCATGACATTTAATGACTGAAGTCCTTCTCAAACCTCCAGCATATCTAGCAAAGCATGAAGAAATCGAGATTCCTATGTATATATTCATGAGGTCTCTACCATGCAGATACTGGCTTGTCCTCTAAGCCAGTTTCTCTGGATCACAGAGATTGCAGGCTTAGAATCTGATGGGCTGAGATTTAGGATTACTGGAAATTTGTGAGATGATCTTCTCATATGAGTTTCGGGAAACATTTATTAAAGTAGAGTTTAAAACGAAGAGCATGAACTCCCCTGGGTATCTCACTCTTATGAAGTCAAGAAGAATTTGGAAGCCAATAGAATGGATATAAGTCAATTTTTACTTAGAATGCAAAAATCAGCATGCATTGTAGGAAATACTTTTGTGTTAAAGTAAGTAAATAAGAACTAAGTTTGATACTGTTCCACCTTGGATCCTTCTGATAGGGCAAAATGGACTTACTAAATTTTTCATCAGTTTTCCTTTTTGTTTTGAAATAGGTTTGACTTTCAAAATGTATTTGTTAGTCTGTTACTATATTTGTTACTTCCTGGATAAGCAGTTGGATTGGAACTCTTTTCTGTACAAATATCTAAGTTTCCAAATACAATAGTAGTATAATTGCTGGACAGAGTTACTTAGGTTTTTGACTCGAGGTGGTATTATAAAAAATGAAATCTATAGAACAACATTAATCAAATGAAATTGTAATCACAAGTCCAGGGATAAGAAGTAACAACTAATAGAATGTTCACAAAGCTTTAAGGCTGCAATAATCAGGTAACAGCTCAAGTGAAAGTCCTAGCCATGTAATGTATGTAGCTGTGGGAAGGAAGTTGATGTCCTACCAGATTTTACCTTTACTGTATAATTTACAAACAAATTTGTTGGCATGCAAATTATAACTTGTCTTGAAAACTTCTTTCACTAATTAAAGCTTGCAGAAGCCTGCAAAGGGCTGAAAAATTAATACAAGGCTGGCATATTCCTTAGTCAAGTGAGTATTACCAAACTAGATATCAAAAGTAGGAAAAAGGAACTACTTAAGAATACATTTAGTTTTTGAACTCTTTTTACTTTTGAAATGTATTCTGAGGAAATTTAAGCAAGGATGAGAACATGAAATCTTAAGTAACAGAGACTGAAACTTTCCAAGCTATGAATCAAATAAACCTTTTCTCTTTTAAAGTTGATTATCATGGGTATTTTATTACTGTGATGGAAAACTAGCACATTCAGAGGTTGCATTGTGAAGGAAGATTAGCCCATGTAGATATGGTTAGCAATGAATACAGTGATTTAACTTTCCCTAGAAAATGAATTAATTGCAAATGCTATTATGCTATTAAATTTTCAGGTTTCAATACTTTTAATAATAAAAGTATCTTCAAACACTGACTCTCCATGCAGAAGTTTTATTAGGTATAAAGTCAAAGGATTCCTGCCAAAGGATTCCTGCCAGTTGGAAGGGATTAGTCAGGTAATAACAAGTTGTTATTGCTGTGGTAATGTTACCTAAGCATGGGTTTGAATGTAACTGAACTTTGTATTCCCAGCATCTGGAAGTTCTTCCCACATATTAGACATTTAACAAGTATGCTGAATTAAGATCACAGACTTTCCTTTATATCACCTTCGCTGCTATTCTTATGACCCATCATTTTCTGACTACAAGAAAACACATACCCATGGAGACTTGTATACATGAGAAATTCCATTAGGTGGTAAAGAATCCAAGTTTGTCAGTGTCATCATTTCTTTATAAGAAAGTTTGTAATGCTGTCTTAGACTAGGTTGGAAAATTTTTTCCTCAAAGTGTAAGACTATGTTTGTGTGTGTATGCATGTATACATGCTTGTGTGCACATGTGTATATTTGCAAGCAATAATAACAAATTTTCAATGGTGGAAAGCACACACATTTTTCATATAATAGATGGGAATGTTTTATCTTTGTAATAATCAAGAATTTTCATTATGAATACTCCGAGGAACAAAAGCCACACCTTAATCTTCTTCCAAAATTTTGGCAGGAGGAACTCTAAGGGTTGTCCTCAGAATGGATAATCAATTCTCAGCAAGGTATGGTGGTGCATGCCTCTAATCCCCAAATTTGGGAGACCAAGGCAGGAGAACTGTAAGTTTCAGACTAGCCTTGGCAACTTAGTGACTTAGTGAGAGCCTATGCCAAAATAAAATATAGAAAAACTGCTGGAGACAAAGCTCAGTGTGAAGACTGTGAGTTCAGTTGCTAGTACAAACTAAAAAAAAAAAACACCAATTCTCCAACAAACTACCTGAACCCAGTAAAGTCAATATATTCTCATCTTGCAAGATACTTGTTGTTTGTATGTGCTCATATGGATTATTGGCTCTCTGGTGGATGAATACTCCCAGTTTCTTTTTGATTCATATCCAATGAGTTTTGTCTTCACAACCAGTGAGACAACCGGTGCAGTGATGGAAGGAGATACTACAGTCAGTGGAGATCAGCAATGATGCCAATGTACTCAGGCAACAAATGAATGTGTTGACTGATTTGAATCATTGATTATCCTCGATGCACATGTGGGTAAAAATCTCCTCAGATAACTGTGTCTTCAGTAACATCGATGTGCATCTAAAATATTCATTATTATCAATGAGGACAGAAGAGACCATGTGAAAGACAAATTCAGACAGAAACTCCAAAGCTGGCTGCCTAGTGAGGCTGTGAATTGCAGGAATGCTTGAGAATGTCCAACAAGACTGGTTAAGGATACTGTGAGGCTCTGACGTCAGGGAATGAATGCAGATGGAGAGAGTTACTAGGAGCTGCAGAGAACTAGAAATCCCTGCTGAGTGGGAGGTGGGAGACAACATTCAGCCTGGCCTGAGAGAAGGTGGTTTTGTTGGAAGGAAGGGGCTTGGCCAGGAATTGAACTGGTAGATGCTCCATGTAGTGTCACAGGGCCATACAGCGGGAGATGCCATCGCCCATGTTTAGGCTGGGACGTCACAGTGTGCTTATGTCTGCCTTCTGAAGCAGTTCTTATTGTTACTTTTTTCTTTTGCACTTTTTGATTTGTGTGTAAGAAATATTTGTGCTGTGTGTTCCTCAGAGTAAAAAAGTGGTCATTCTAATAGATACCTTCATGGTTGTAATGGTTGATACACTGTGTCAATTGAAGTTTAAGCAACTAAGCTGGGGGCCAGAGGGCTCAACTTTGTAAACATTCTCAGCCTGAGCAAGAGGAGATGGTGTGAGGGCTACATTTGCCCTAGGGCAGGTAACCTGCTTACAGTATAAGAGGGGAAAGGAGGCTTGCTCTCTCCACTTTTCACTCTTGTTGTCTTCCACCACTGTGAATCTCTGCCCTGCAGTTGTGCCACCCTGCTTTGGAGTCAGCTGATTATGGACTGAAACCTCCACAAACTGTGAACTAAATAAACCTTTGCTCCTTAATTTTGGGTGTTAGGTATTTTGTCTCAGCAATGAGAGAAAAGCAACTAACACACTGGTCATTTATTTCCTTATTTGAACAAAACTTAGACAATATATAAATAATATATCACTCCAAATTTCTCACAGTAAGTGATTGAGAATCTTTTTCTTTTATTTTTGCCACATTTCAGTATACCTGAAGGGTGTACTGTGCAGATTATACTTAGATTTTGAAAAATTTTCACCATATCACACAATTGTTTATGTCAATCTGCATTAATGTTTTAAAATAGTCACTTGATTAATCAAGTGAAGAAAAGTGTTACCTCCATTCACAAACTTAATTTGTTCCATAATTCTGGGGAAGATTTTCATAGTTATGTTCATCACCTAATGAGGAGCTCACAAACAAAAGCAAAATTTGCCAAAGACTTCTGCTTGTGAATCGAATTGTTTGTGAACAGAAGTATTCGTGAACTGAGGCATCATTGTAATTGATCACTAACATTTGCTTAAATCTGAATTTCTACAGTTTGTAAAAAGCAAGAAAAGTTTTAATTGCAAATTTTATTTGCAATAAATAAGTTGCTACATACTTCTCCATAAAACTATATTCTTTATAAAGCTCATGTTAACTGTATACTAAAAAATATAAAATAAATTAGTTCACTTGCTATCTAGCCTTTAAATTCTTGTTTTAGATTTAGCTATAGATAAATATCAACCATAATTAAAGAAACACCTTTAAGTGAGTGTTTAGCTATATCTTGAGACAATATTCATACTGTTGAGGTTTTGCACTGAAACAAATTTTAAAGTTACTCTTAGCCTCTGCAGTTAATCATTTCAAATGACCAAATAGATAAACAAAAAACTGCTCTGACTGAAATGATTTAAAACTACTAGAGTTACTGTCTTTATAAAGACTACTAATCTATTATTACCATTTAAACAGCTACTGAGGAGAGGCTTTTCTAAATTGGGTCCTGTTTTTAATTCTTAGGTCAACTGATCAGAAAAGAAAGAGGTAAATTTACTGTGTAGGGGTGGAGATGGTGCTGGGTAGAACCAGGTAGTAGGCAGAAGAAATGTTTAGAGAAACTTGGAGCTCTCTGATGGAGAAAAGAAAAAAAGCAATAGCAGAACGAGAAGGTGGGGTAACTTGGAGTTAGCTTATGCCTTGTCTGTTCATGGGTGGGGTGAGATATGTGTTTGAAGGTAAATATGGTGAAGCATTGTTCATGGGAAGGGTGGAACTTTACCATAACCTTGAGGCATAAAGTAGGATGGAAAGAGGGGGAAATAGGTATTACTTTCTTATGTATTATTGAATTGCTTCCCTCACTGGAGAAAATGGCTGTTCACATGTATCGAGTCCAGAGACATGGTCTTGAATCATTATGAAGAATGAAACTTGAAATACACCAAATAAATCAATTATACTAGGATTACTATAGTCATATGTGTGCATGCTAATACTGGAGCCATGAATCTTTCTGAATTCAAATGATTTCCTTCTGATTAATGTACCAGGAATTCTGTGTAGCTGGTGTGTTTTATCTATAGAGTTAATTGAAGCTAAAGTAAGTAGGAAGAATAATTTCTTGCATTTTTTATTATAAATGTCATTTCAATAAGTCGCTGATGCAGAAGAGGAAAACCACGGCGAAATTACCAACTGTCGATTACATTAAAACCCATGAGTATTCCTCATATGTATTAAAGCATCTTGCTCTGTCAAATTCCCCTGAGGAATTTATTCTTAGGAAAATCCCCATGGCTTGGCTTAAATTCTTACTGAACAGGATATTAAGTGGCCGAGAGAGGGTTCCGAGTGAGATCACGGTAAAAGTGCTTACGCTTTGTTTTGTGAGGTGATGTCTTGTGGTGCATACCCTTCTGGGATGCCAGCTCCATTCTCTCCATCTACAATCCAAATGTGACCCTTCCTCTTCCTGAAATCTGCTTTCAAAACTGAAGGTTTAAATAAAAACAAACCACACTAATTATCAATGTATATTAATTTAGCGCTATTTTTTCACTGGAGAATTTCAAAACTGATTCACAAAACACCCTTTTCAGACATACATTGTATTCTACACATTATCTAAGTTGTTTCTATAAAGATAAACAATGATCATTCCTCATGGGAAACCCAAAACCTAGTTATGAAATAAAAATACTTTTGATGTACATGGCCAGCCATCATTTTGGAGACATGTTTATTGGCAGGTGGACAGGGACCTGGGTGGAACTGGTCTTGAGTCAACCACTTTGGGTGACAGAATGGGGCAAGCCCAGCCTGAAGCTGGGTTCAGCAGAGACAGCATTATGGTTTGCGTGAAGTGAGAATGTGTGAGGGAGGAGATGGAGAGAGAGGGAAAGTAGGGGAGTGAAAAAGATTAAGATGTGTTATGTACATGTAGCAGATCACCACAATAAATGGTACCATTATGTGCTGTGAACATGGGCTAATAGAAGTAAAAAAAAAAAAATACCGAAAAAAAAAGAAAAGGAAGCGATGCAGCAAAGGCATTGTGCTCTGAGAACTTTGAGAATGAAACGGTAAAATAAATCCTCCTCTGGGGAGAAGACAACTTGCCTACAAAAAAGAAAAGAAAAGAAAAGAAAAAGAAAAGAAAATAAGAGGAAAGGAAAACAAGCGCTTCCCAAATCTAAGGTAGTGATAGCAGCATGAAGTTATCATCTAACCATAACAAGATATAGATAAAAGGAACAATAAGTTTAAAAAAATAAAAAAAATAGAGTTGGTATTGGAAATACTTACCCTAAAGTGTGAAAATTTCATAAATCAGAGCATGAGGGAGGGTATTCTAATATGGCAACCACAACTCAGGAAATTTATTTCTCCCCATCCAGACTTTTTACATATTTCTCAATCTCATAAGATAGTTCAGCACTATTTAGCAGCTTGTTATTCTCTCAGAGAACGTACTAAGGGACTGTTATGGTTTATACATGGTGTCAACTTGAGAAGTCTAGAAGCTTAATTAGGTAGCTCAGCAACTTTCCATCCTGGGGTGTAGAGCACAAGCAGTTACCTGTTCACTGTGTCAATTTGAGAAGGTCAGAAGTTTAACCCAGAGATTCAGCAGGGAGTCAGGATTCTTACTTTATAAATATCCTCATCCTGTGCAAAGGGAGGCAAGGATATTTGTGAAGCTGCAACCCCCTGGAGGGAGGGGGATGTCCTGTGTACAATATAAGGGAGGAAAAGAGGCTTGCTCTTGTCCCTCTTACTCTGGCTGCTTTTGCTCAGCTGCTGCCTCACAGTGTTGACCCTGTGCCATGCCACTCTGCCTTGGAGCCAGCTGACTATGGACTGAAACTTCCAAAAACGGTAAGCTAAATAAACCTTTCCTTCCCTAATTTTCAGTGTCAGGCGTTTTGTCTCAGCAATGAGTAAAAAGTAACTAAGACAGAATCTAAATTTTTTTTCAGTTTACTAACCCTAACCCTAACCCTAACCTCTTTAACATCTAGGAAGACTGTATGTTATAAAAGGTTTCGTTTGTCCTTTATATAACCTACATAGCATAGTTATATTTGACTACAGCAAAGTCAAATAAAACCCACAGACCTAAGGGACAATGGTAATTTGCCTTGTTGTATGTGCATAAGCAAAGCACTCTCCATTTCCTTCTCTTCCAAGAACCAGCGCGTGAACAATGTGAACTATTCAAGAGGGGGTTTGTCTATATGTCCCATCCCCCTCACATGCTTTGCATGCGTGGGTGATGCCAAGGTCTGCTGCCATCTGGAGCAGTAGCCAGGCTCTCCTCTCTCTTGGCTGTAGGGGTCAAGTGCCTGGATCGCTGAGCTCTCTGAACCTGATTCTGAGGAACAGATTCTCTATGCTGTCTCCATTCTGGAGCCTGGTGAGGCTGCTGCTGCCATTCTGGAACATGATGCTCTGAGGCTTTCTCCTGCAAGGAAAGTCTTTTATTTTTGCAGTTTTGAGGCTGCAAAGTATGGGGACCAGCTGCCTCTTCCTGGGATGCCCCCAGGCCATCTTTTTTACTCCTTTGTTCCTTCTCATCAATGGAGATCTCAGCTCTCTCTTTATAGTCAACAGTTTTACTGGAGCTTCCTTTCTGGCCAAACTCACATTTTAAATCACCATGCTGGGCTCTTTGCTCTTGATTCCCAACACAAATCTGGCTAAAAGCCCCCAGTAATAGCCAGGCCACCCTTTCAACATTTGGCTGCCTTGAAATTTCTTTTGCATTCTTAATCTCAGTCTCAGGCAAAGTCTCTGGACACGAGCAAAATGCAGACAAACTTTCTGCCAAGCCATAGCACACATTGCATGGAGTCCAACAACCAATACAGTCCTTCTTCCCAGCAGAAACCTCCTGAGCCTGTTCTTTACTGGAAGGTTTTCCAACAGCTTTCTGGTCTCCTGAACTCTGACCAGAATTTCCCCTACAGAGCAGCCTAAGCTGTTCCAGCTCTATGCATTCAGGCGACATCTCCAAACCTTCCCAAATTCTTCCCACAAGTCATTTCCAAAGGCTCTTGAATCACATGGTCAGGAATAGTCACAGCAACAACCCCACTCCTGGTACCAGATTCTGTCTTAGTTACTTTTCACTCGTTGCTGAGACCAAACACCTGAAACCCAAAATTAGGGAAGGAAAGGTTTATTTAGCTTATAGTTTTTGGAGGTTTCAGTCCATAGTCAGCTGGTTCCAAGGCAGAGTGGCATGGCACAGGGTCAACACTGTGAGGCAGCAGCTGAGCAAAAGCAGCCAGTAAGAGGGGCAAGAGCAAGCCTGGTCTCCTCCCTTATATTGTACACAGGCCATCCCCTCCCTCCAGGGGAGGTGTAGCTTCATAAATCTCCTTGCCTCCCTTTGCACAGGATGAGGATATTTATAAAGTAAGAATCCTGACTCCCTGCTGAATCTCTGGGTTAAACTTCTGACCTTCTCAAATTGACATAGTGAACAGGCAACTGCTTGTGCTCTACACCCCAGGATGGAAAGTTGCTGAGCTACCTAATTAAGCTTCTAGACTTATCAAGTTGACACAATGTATAAGCCATAACAGGGACAAACACAGTCAACATGCTGGACAATTAGACATCTCACTGAGAAACAGGCATAGAAATTCTGGTCCATGTCTAAGGCTCCTGTAAATTTCATTCATGGGAATCCACCCTATCTGACTTCCAGCATGGCAGCTGTGTGGAAGGGCCCTAGGGTGAGGGACAAGGATAAGATGATTGCAGCAAACTTGTTTCACCTTGGAAGACCTTGGAAGGCAGTTAGTCTGGCATGTGCTCATTCATCACTTACTCCTTCAGATAAGCCATGTATATCTTTTTCAAATGAATTACTCATTTGGCCGGGGAGATAAAACAGCCATGTCCAGTAAAATCTATATTCTTCCATTAAAAGCCACAGGCCTAGGTTAAGTCCACTTGGAGAACGTAGGTAAAGATTGAAATGTGGAACAAAAAGAAGAGAAGGAGAAAACGAATGTGTTCCCACCGAAGCCAGTCATGTGCTGCAGAAGCTACCTATGGTGACAAGATTGGACTTTGACCATCTGCTGCTGGTCTTCTGCAGCTGAAGTAATCAAACAAAACAAAACAAAACAAAAAAAAAAGAGAGAGAAGGAAATCCTGATGTCTCTTAAGCTGTGTTTCTGACAACGACTTGTCCCTAAAACTAGAGAAATGAAGAGAATTCTGCCAAATTAAACTAATTCTATACAATATGGAAAAACCAATAGAAGTTGTAGAAACCAAATCTGTTTCTAAGAATAAAAAAATCATTGTTAGAGAATATTCTAAAAATTTTAGGTTCCTGCACTCACCTATTCTTTTCATCCCATGTTTAAGATAAGAGGTGAAGCTGAATGACTGGGAGAAATTCACCCCCAAACTTGGGCACCATGTTTTAAAAGGTTTGGAAATAGAGGAGAGGCAGGGTGTCTAAGAGGATCAGTATCGCTACAGAAAGAGCTCATGGATTTTACAATGTAATGAAAAGTAGGGTATAACCAAAGGTGAAGATAAGCAGCCAGCACATGATTAAAATAACCATTCCCAGAAATCTTAGATGCATTGAAGATTTGGAAGGTTTCCAAGAGAACGATAAATGGCTGATTTCTAGAGAAGAAAGGAAGGGAACAACCTGAAGTACCGGGCAAGAGGCTTTGAGAGGAGCTGTGCTGTTCTAGCTTGCTCTGTCCTCTCTGATAAGAAGAAGTATCCTTAAGAAGGATATTGAAAAGTATCTTTCCTATTATGGAGTTTATACTTGGGAGAGATGACAGAATTCTAAAAGCACTACTTGCTTGGAGTCCAAGGCTCAGGTGATTGTTTATAATTCACCTAGAATCCACATTTTCTTCTATTCTGAAAACAGACTCCGATTCTTACTTGAATGTGTGATGAAATGGAAGTAGTCAATCATAGCACCCCATCTTTTCCACACAGAGCCGTATGATCCCAATTCATCACTGGGTTCTTCTCTCAAGGACTTTTTCTGAACCTGGGACTGTCTGCTGAGTCAAGAACTGGGTTGCCCTATAAGAGGATAAAACCTGTCTTGACAGCAACAGATAAAAACAATAAGAATTGGGATTACTATTTTTTATTTTAAGGAATATAAAACCAAGGAAAATAAAACAGAGCAATAGCAATCAAAATGAACTAGTATAAGTGATACAGGACTTCAAAACCTTATGAAACCAACAAGAGTTACCATAATGCCAGCTGGGCGTGGTGGCGCGTGCCTTTAATCCCAGAACTTGGGAGGCTGAGGTAGGAGGAGCGTTGGGAGTTTGAGGCTGGCTTGCCTTTTGTTGTATTCAAGTAGCTGCAGATACCTTTGGACATAGTAAAACTCAAACAACAGAATAGAATAGAAACAATAACACCAAAACAGTGAATGCAATAAAGGACTTCAAAACAAGCCAACAGTAAATTCAAAATGGCTACTATAATATGTCTTGTGATCTTTTAAATAGCTGCTCATGCCATCAGATTTAGCATAATCAAACAAAACAAAAGAGACTAAAACACAACCCAAAACAATGAAAATAATATGGCTTCCCTGCCAGAATCACTTCCTTGTGAGACATGGTTCTCTCCCTCCACAATCCTCAAATGGCACTGAGAGAGAGGCTTGGTGTGGCTGTCCTTGCTCTGGCAGCAATCTGCACATTGCTCTGGTTTCCAGGTGGGGACCACCTCCTGGTGTGGCCTGGTTCTCCCTCTGCAGTCTGCAAATGGCTGGTATTACTCTTTTTTTTTATTTAAGAGAAAAAAAGACACATATAAGAAAGGCAAAAAGCAAAAGAGACAAACGACTAGAGCAAATGCACAGCAGTAACATTACAAGTCTACAAAACAGGATGATAGAAACGACAATGGTTGCAATATTGGGTATCATTACCTTCAAAATGGTTGTTTACATTAACAGATATAGACATGTAAAATTGACCTAGTCATGGGAGGATTAACCAGTCTTTCTCAATAACTAATACATTCAACAGTATGTTCGTTTTAGTTATCTTACCTATATATATATATATATATATATATATATATATATACAGATTTATATCTTTTCCTTTTTCCTTTCCTCTTTCCCCCTTTTCCCTTCCTAATTACTTTTGCTCTTTGAGAAGTTCTTTACCCTTACATAGTATTTATTGTAGATTTTGGGTCATATATACTGTTTCAGTTTCTTACACTAGGGAGGCAATATGGTATTTACACATGTGGGTTTGATTTATCTCACTTATGAGTATGGTCTCAAGTCGTGACCATTTACTTACAAAAGTCTCAATGCAATCTTTCTTAATAGCTGAGTAGTACTCCATTGTATAAAAATACCACATCCTTTTTAACTATTCTTTGATTGATGGGCACTTGGGTTGTTTCCCAGATCTGGCTATTACAAATTGGGTTACTATAAACATGGGTGCACAGATATCACAGTGGTATAATGTTTTCAATTCTTCTGGGAAAATGCCCAGAAGAGGGATAGCTGGGTTGAATGGGATCTCTAATCCTAGTTTCTTGAGGAATCTCCACACTGACTTCCACAGTGGTTGCACCAGTCTACACTCCCACCAACAGTGGAGAAGGGTTCCTTTTTCCCCACAGCCCCTCCAGCATTTGTTGTTGCTT
This sequence comes from Dasyprocta punctata, assembly GCA_004363535.1. Classification (NCBI taxonomy): domain Eukaryota; kingdom Metazoa; phylum Chordata; class Mammalia; order Rodentia; family Dasyproctidae; genus Dasyprocta; species Dasyprocta punctata. The sequence goes on from RJWM01030028.1 coordinate 18,229, forward strand.
GATTTTTTAATCTTGGCCATTCTTTCTGGAGTGAGATGGAATCTCAGCGTTGTTTTAATTTGCATTTCTCGAATGACCATTGATGTTGAACATTTTTTCATATATTTATTTGCCATTTGTATTTCTTTCTCTGAGAAGTGGATTGAATGGGACTTACAATTCTAGCTTTTTGAGGAATCTCCGTACTGATTTCCACAGTGATCGCACCAGTCTACACTCCCACCAACAGTGGAGAAGGGTTCCTTTTTCCTCATAGCCCTGTCAACATTTGTTATCAGCTGATTTCTTGATGGCAGTCGTTTTATCTGGCATGAGATGGAATCTCAAGGTTGTTTTAACTTGCATTTCTCGAATGGCAAGTGATGTTGTGCATTTCTTCATGTATTTATTTGACATTTGTATTTCTTCATCTGAGAAGTGCGTGTTCATCTCAGATGCCCATTTTTGGATTGGGTCCTTGAATTTGGGAGCCTGATGTTTTTCAGTTCTTTATATGTTCTGGATATAAGTTCGTTATCTGAGGGAAACTTGGCTAAAATTTTTTCCCATTCTGCGTGTTTCCTTTTAACTTTATTGGTGATTTATTTTGAAGTGCAAAGACTTTTTGATAAAATGAGATCCCAGTTGTTGATTCTTTGATGCACTTCTGTGCAGTTTGCATTTTTTCATGAACTCTTGCCTACCCCTATGTCTTCAAGATTTCTACCTACCTTGTCTTCCAGTAGATTGAGTGTTTCTATTTTAATATTTAGAACTTTGATCCATTTTGACTTTAGTTTAATGCATAGTGATAGACATGGGTCTAGTTTCAGTCTTTGGCATGTGGAAAGCCAATTTTTCCAGCACCTTTTGTTAAAGAGGTTATCTTTCTTCCAGTGAACATGTTTAGCCCCTTTGTCAAATATAATGTGGCTGAGTGTCTTTGTATTTGTATTTGCATCTTCTAATCTGTTTTATTGATCCTCCAGTCTATTTTTTTTGGTCAGCACCATGCTGATTTTATCATTGTAGCTTTGTAGTGTAATTTCAAGTCAGGGATTGAGATGCCTCCTGCCTTGCTTTTGTTGCTTTGCTATACTATTGCCTTTGCTATACTAGGTATTTTCTGTTCCCAAATGAAATTTAGGAATGCTTTCTCTACATCTGTAAGGTATGTTAATGGTATTTTGATTGGGATTGCATTAAATCTGTATAACAGTTTGGGAGTATGACCATTTTCACAATGTTGGTTCTTCCTAACCAAGAGCAAGGTATGTCTTTCTATTTTCTAACATCCTCCTCAATCTCCTTTTTTAAGAGTACTATAGTTTTCAGTATATAGGTCTTTTACATTATTGGTTAGGTTGATTTCTAAGTACTGCATTTATTTTGGATGTGATTGTGAAAGGTGTTATTTCCGTAATTTCTCTCTCAGTGAGTTTGTCGTTTGTATTGAATAGGAGTGGTGATAGTGGACATTCTTGTTTTGTTTCTGATTTTAGAGTGAAAGCTTTCAGGTTTTATCCATTTAGCATGATGTTGGCTATTTGTTTGTCACAAATGGCTTTTATCAGATTGAGGTAGAGATCATCTATTCTGATTTTCTGTAGGGTTTTTATCATGAACTAGTGTTGGACTTTATCACAAGCTTTTTCTGCATCTATTGAGATGATCATATGATTTCTGTCTTTGGCTCTGTTGATGTGGTGTATTACATTTATTGATTTATGTATGTTGAGCCATCCCTGCATTCCTGGGATGAATCCCACCTAGTCATGATGTACAGTCTTCTTGATGATTTGGTGTATTCTGTTTGCCAGTATTTTATTGAGAATCTTTGCATCAATGTTCATTAGGAAGATTGGTGTATAGTTCTCCTTTTTGGTTGGGTCTTTCTCTGATTTAGTTATTAGAGAAATGCTTGCCTCCAGGAATGAGTTTGGAATTGCTTCCTTTTCAATTTCATTAAAGAATTTGAGGAGTACTGACATTAAATCTTGTCTAAATTTCTTGTAGAATTCATCCATGAATACATCAGGATGTGGGCTTTTCTTTATTGGTATGTTTTTAATCACGTTTTTTATTTCAGTAGCTCATATTTGTTTATTCAGAATTTTTATATTTTCTTGATTCAGTTTTGGTAATTCATATATTTCTAGGAATTTTTCCATTTCTTTTGTGTTTTACACTCTACATGAGCAAGTATTTTCAAAGTAGGTATTCATGATCCTCCAAATTTCTATGGGATCTGTAGTAATTTCTCTCTTTTCATTTCTTGTTGCATGAATTTGAATTTTTCTTTCTTTTTCTTGATAAGGTTAACTAGAAGTTTGCCAAATTTGTTTATTCTCTCAAAGAACCAGCTCTTTGATTCATTCATTCTTTATATTTTTTTGGTCTTAATTGCATTAATTTCTGCTCTGATCTTTATAATTTCCTCTCTTTTATGAGCTTTGGGTTTGACTTGTTCTTCTTTTTATAGAAGCTTGAGGTGCAGCATTAGGTTGTTTATTTGTGCTTGTTCTATTTTCTTGATGTGACAATTTATTGCTATATATTTTCCTCTTAGGACTGCTTTCATTGTGTTCCACAAGTTTTGGTATGTTGTATCTGCATTTTCATTGAATTTTAGGTATTGTTTAATTTCTTCCTTAATTTCATCTGTAGTGCATTGTTCAAGACGTTGTTATTTAATTTCCATGTGTTTATGTAGGTTGTGCAGTTTCTTTAGCCATTAATTTCCAATTTCAATGCACTATGATCAGATAATATGCATGGGATAGTTTCAATCCTTTTGCATTTACTTAAGCATATTCTATGGGTTAATATATGGTCTATTTTAGAGGATGTCCCTTGTGCAGCTGAGAAAAATGTATGTTCTGATGTTGTTGGGTGGAACATACTGTAAGCATTTAGTAAGTTCATTTGTTCATAGGTTTGATTCAGTTCTGTTATTTCTTTGCCAGATTTTTCTCTAGTTGATCTATCTCTTTGCGACAATGGGGTATTAAGGTCCCCTGTTACAATTGTGTTATTGTGTATTTGGTTTTTCATATCTATTAGCATTTGTCTTATATAGTTGGGTGCTCCTGTATTTGGTACATAAATATTTATGATTGTTAGCTCTCCCTCTTGAATTTTTCACCTAACAAGTATGTAGTGACCTTTGTTATCTCTTTTGATCATTTTTGGTTTGAAGTTTACACTGACTGTGAACAGAATTGCTACCCCTGCTTTTTTCTGGATTCCTGTTACATGGAATATTGTTTTCCAGCCTTTGACTTTTAGTCTGTGAGTTTCCTTTTGAGTCAGATGTGTTTCTCGTATACAGCATATTATTGGATCCTGTTTCTTGATCCCTTCTGCCAGCCTTTTTCTTTTAAGTGGTGAATTGAGGTCATTTACATTGATGGATATAACTGATACGTACTGGTTTAACTTTGTTGTATTATTTTCCTGTTGTTAGTTTTCTGTTTTCCCCCTCGTTTAATTGCTTGCTCTGCCTTGTGGTTTCTTTCTGTCATTGTTCTGGGCATTGTAGTCATTTTTGTCTCTCCCTAGTATGTCTTTCAGTATTCTTTCTAGGGTTGGCTTGGTAGACATGAATTTCTTCAATTGCTGTTTGTCATGGAAGTACCTTATTTCTCCATCAATTTTGAAAGAAAGTTTTGCAGGGTACATTGATCTGGGCTGAAAGTTGTTTTCTTTCAGAACTTGAAATACTTCACTCCAAGCTCATCTTATCTTGAGGGTTTGTGCTGAAAAGTCTGCCATGATTCTAATGGGCTTTCCTTGATAGGTGAATTGTGTCTTTTCTTTAACAGCTTTTAGTATTTTGTTTTTATGTTGTATGTCTGGAATCTGAATTATTGTATGTCTGGGTGGAGAATAATTTTGGTTATGACTGTTTGACATTCTATATGCCTCACTTATCTGCATATCTGATTCTTTTCCCATGTTTAGGAAATTTTCTGCTATTATTTCTGTGATTACTTTTTTTAAAGTCAGTTGCATTGACTCCTGCATTTTCATTGACGCCTATCAGTCTTATACTAGTTCTCTTTGCATCATCTTGAAGCTGTTGAATTGTTATTTTATGCTCCCTTGTTATTTTTGCAAGTTCTTTCCTCCCATGATCACTAGCTGTGATTCTGTTTTCAAGGTCTGAAAGTCTATCCTTAGCTTCATTTAAGTGGTTTTGCCAGCTTTCAGTGGAATTTTTTATTTCCTGGCTATCTCTTTGAATTTGTTTAATGCATTCTATTTCTTTCCCATGTTGCTCATTCAAGTTTTCCATCATTTTCCCATGCTCTTGTACATTTTTTAAAATCTATGTCTTCTCTAGCTTTGTTGAGTAATTCCTTTACTAAGATTGTCATTTCTTTCTTTACCTGAGACATTATTTCTAATCTGATTTCTTCTATAGCTTTGTGATTTGCTTCTTTATGTCATTTGCTGTGTTTTCAGAAATAGCAGGTGTGTGACTTCCAACGTCCTCTATTTCAATGTCCCTGTACTTGTTCCCGATGGACTTGACCTTTGAGATTGCATTTTGCTTTTTTGTCTTGTCATTTTCACCTCTTGGGCTAATATTTTGTTCTTTCAATCCCATTAGTGACTGTTGTGTGTCTTAGGGTCCTACTATATGGGTAATTTTTGTCCAATTGCTGAATCCCTCAATGAAGGGGAGAGGCCAGTCACCTGGATTCCTCCTGCAGGTCCTGTTGGGTGAGTCTTATATTCTCCCTAGCCTGACTAGCCTAGGAGCATTGATGTAAGCCAACCCTTAGCTCCTATTGTGACTGTGGCTTTAGGCTGTTCCATGCTGCCAGATTTACCTGGCTATATTGTGTGCCTCAATTGGACCCTACTGGGTCACTGGGGGTCTCCTAGGCCTTTTCAAGTCCCTCAGGTTGGGGAAGGCCTTGTCATTCCTCTCTTCAACCCACCCAGTGTTCTCTGTAGGGAAGAAGGACTCACCCATACTCTTGCCAGGCTTCCAAAGTCCTACAGCTGAAGGGGAGGGCTCGTTGCTGCTCCAGCTGTGCCACTGAGGTCCTCTACTTAAGGGGGAAATGCACTGCATAGTCACAGGCCTGATGAGGTCCTCTGTGTGGGTGAGGGTTAGCTGAGGCTTCCACCAGCTCACCAGGGTTCTGCAGGTGGTGGATGGATTGTTAATGATCCCTGGGCTGTTGAGGTCTCTGGGGTTGGGGGAAGTGCTGCCAATTATGGGCTGCCAACTGCAGAGTCTCTGGACTGGGGGTAGGTGCTGCTGGCGATGGTCTGCTGGCTGCAGAGTCTCTGGGGTGGGGGGAGGTGCTGCCAGTGATGGTCTTCCCCCTGGGTCCAGAGGTCTCTGGGTTGGGGATAGGTCTGCCAGCTGCAGAGTCTCCAGAGTGGGAGGGGAGGGATCCAGCCTGTTTCAGTGAGGTGTTTCTTGTTCCCACCACACTTCTGCTTTTCCAGCTTTCTTT
>RJWM01030029.1:0-23826 GCA_004363535.1 Dasyprocta punctata
TAGGTAATGCTGCCTGTAGGGCAACTCTAACAGGTGCTGGTCTCTGCCTGTGATATTCATTAACTGCTGGTCTCTAAAGCTCTTCAGTACTAACAGTCCCTAGTATTTATTGGTCTTTCTTTTGAGCCAACCATTCTATCCACACTATTCAGAATAAAAATCCTGAGTAGATTTACTGAACTTTTGGAGCCCACACTACCAGAGAAGTAGATCGCAAGTAGGTTTACAGGACCACTAAAGTGAGTCTTTATTTTAACAGGGCCTGTAGCGCAGCACAGAGGGGTCAGTACACTGAAGGGAACCCTCCTAGACTAACCCAAAAAGTGGCTGGAGAGTGCTGCTTCTATAGTAGCTGCAGGCCTGTGATTGGTGCAGGCCTCGGTTGTCATGGTGACAGGGTGAAGCCAGAGAATCTTCTGGAAGGGTTGCTGTGGGGGTTGAGAATATTAACAATGAGCCCAGATCCCTTCCTCCCTCATTTTAGCCAAGGCAGGGCGCCTCCTCCCTACTTCATAAAGGCCACAGTGGCATCCAAAGGGGTGGGAGTGGGGAGTGGTCCCCGAGCTGACTGTCCTGCTGCCCTGGTGTTGGAGTGGCGTGGAGGAGAGTGCCTGTTGGACAGCCAGGGAGGACACTGAAGCGAGTTGTCCTACTCCACGGGAGGGGGGAGGGGAGCAAGCAAAGGGAAGGTCGGGGAGGGGCGCGACGGCCACAGCCAGGCCAATCAGTGGCCCCTGGGGGTGTGGTGGAGAGTCAGGTGTTTAGCACCTGTCTCACTTTGACCTTGGTCATGGAGATGATTTTGCAGGAGTACACAGGCTCCGCTCCACTAAATATGTGTAGTCTGTTATACTCAAGACAATTTACACATGAAACTACAATCAAATTTTAAGACAACAGGGCTGAGAGTGTGGTTCTGTGGTAGAGCTTTTACCTAGGCCCTAGGTTCCATTCCCAGCACTGCAAAAGAGTTTTTAAAAATTAGAACAAAGCAAATTCCCGTGTGTCGACAACTTAGCTGAAGAGCTAGAGCCTCTCCAGGACCTGAGAGCCACCTGTGTGGTCCCGCACAATCACAGCCCCGCCTGAATTCTCCTTTTCCGCCTGTTTCTGTAGCCTTCCCCAGTGCGCTATTCAGCAGTGCCAGTGTGGGACTCCATGGTCTTCTGTGGTTTCCGTCCTTCGACTCAAGCTCAGTATTTGCACACAGACTTATCAGTGGTTGGGACATCTTAGGGTCCCAGGGCTGGGGCGCACAGGGGAAGGGGAAAAAGGGGGCCATGGCACAGGGCCTGGAGGGGCGGCAGGGTGGCGGGAGGGTGGGACTTCTTGGCTGAGACTCTGGGGAAGAGACAAAGGCAGGGGAGGTGACAAAAAAGTGGGAAGGGAACAGATAGGTAAACAGAGTCAGAGTCAGGCTGTGCGGCCCAAGTCCACTTGGATCCAGCCATGAACTTACAGTGGGCCTCTCAAGTGGGCTGTGTGTGTGTGTTTATTTCTTATTTATTTATTTATTTATTTTTGTGGCACCAGGGATCAAACTCACAACTTCATGCCTGCCAGACAGGCACTTAAGCCACTGAGCCAAACTCCCAGTCCTAGCTTTTTGAGGCAGGGTCACACTATATAGCTCAGGCCGGCCTTGCTTTTGCGTTGTAGCCCAAGCTGGCCTTGAACTCACAACGCTCCTCCTACCTCAGCCTCCTGAGTGATGGGATTAGAGGTGTGCACCACCACACTCAGCTATGTGTGTGCTTATTTTTAAATCTTATTTCTATGTTTTGCAGGACAGGAGATCAAAATGAGGCCCTTTCACATACTGGACGGGTGCTGTACCACGAGCCACACCCCAGCCTGTGTGTATTTCTTCGGTCTGGATCTCAGGGACAGGCATAGGATTCGGTGAACTGCCTCCCCGAAAGTGATGATGTTAGTAATGGTTCCCAAGAGACGTTTCCAGCATCCCTGGTAATATCTGTTACATAGGCACATTCCTACTCACACGCCCCAACTTTGGTGCAATGAGGTGGGTCTGTCACCCCACTCATCTTCCCCAAAACCCATAACCCCAGTATAATCAAGAGATAAACATCAGACAAACCAAACTGAGGACTTGTGGGCGCGGGGGTTGTTTTGTTTTTCTGTTTTTAAGACAGTATCTCCATATATAGTTCAGGCTAGTCCTCAACTATGTAGCCCAGGCTGGCTTTGAACTTGTGGTGATCCTCCTGCCTCAGCTTCCTCAGTGCTGGAGTTACAGCCATGTGCCACACTAAAGACTTTATACAAAGTATCTTAGTGCTGCTTTTCAAAACTGTCAAGGTCATGATAAATAAGGACAGATGGGGAAACTGCCACTGGCCAGAGGAGGCCTCACAGTGAAGAAATGCGATGCAGTACCCTGGATTGGATCCTGGAGGGGAACAAGGAGATTAGGGGAACGTGGATGAAGTTTGAATCAACTTCACGGATGAAGTTGAATCTGGTGTTCAATAGCAGTGCTGCCCTGCAGGAGGCAGTGTGGGGCTAAACCGATGGAGCCGGGGTCTAGGGCAACTCGGGTCCAGCCAGTGGCTGTCATGGTGTTGAGCCCAGGGGTTTCTTAAGTCAAAGGAGACAGAGTTTTTATGTGAAATCTCCGAATGCTCAGCATCGGCTGGCTTATCTAAATCACAGCCTTGGGGTGTGAGCACGTGTGTTCTCATGTATCTGTGCATGTTTAGGGATCTGCATGCGTGTGTGGGCCCACACGTGCACATGCATGAAAACTTGTGTTTCTGCATTGCACATGCATGTGCACTCGTGTGCTTGCGTGTGCACATGTGTGTGATGTCCACGCACATGAACGTGTATGTTTGCTTACATCTCTGCACACGCGTGTGCGTGCCCATGTCTCTGTGTGTGCAGATAAGGGCTGGGGACCGACATGGTCACTGCAGGGTTCACAGCCATCTAGGATGGAGAAACAGGAAGATTCACAAGACCCCAGCTGAGAGAGACCCCGGCAGGGACAGGGAGAGGGACGGGTCGGAAGTACGGCCGCTGCCCTTCCGTTCCCAAGCCCTCCTGGGCCCTGCTCCAGCGGCATGGATGGCGGGCAAGTTGATCATATTCAGCTTGCAGAAGCCCAGTTCTTCCAATGTCTGCGACACAGGTGTTCTTGCTAGAAAAATAAGAGGTCTTTGTTAAAACCACCAAGCACAAATTAGCTATATGCGAAAGAAGCACAAATTAGCTATATGCCTGCCAGAGCCTCCTCTGACCCTGGGCTGACCCAGCTCCCCGAACCCCTCCGGGATCCTGGCCCCAGGGCCTCCCTTGTGCTTCCCACAGATCTCCTTGTCAAAGCCGTTCATTAACAACAGTGAGGACAATAATAATAACAGCGCGGGGCACATTCACCCCGCAGCCAGGGACTGTTCTAAATTATTTACATAAATTTGTGGATTCCTTAGAAGTGCCTCAGGAGATCAAAACTATCATCGGCCACCCCTCCCCCAGGAGAAACTGAAACACTGAGAGGTTAAACAATTTTCCAGAGGTCACACCACTAGGGCAGAGCAAGGATCAAAGCCAGGCAGCCCGGAGCCAGCGTCTGTGGATAACCATTGCACTGCACTGCCTCTCATTTAGGGAGAATTCATGGGGCTCATTAAAGCCACAGGCAGCACTGGCTACTGTGATCTCAGTCTGTGCGACGCTTCCATCCACAAAGGCGGAGAAGAAAGCCCCGGCTCACACACTGTGCTTGCGCGCTGCCAGCCCAATCACACCGCTGGTTCCTGTGAGAGGAGAGGGATTGTGCCGGACCCCCTCCCCGCCGCCTCACCCCCAGCTACACTGGTTCCCAGAGCCTCTTAAAATCACTCCTCTGAACAACAGGCTGTAATTCACACAGGTAAAGATGACAATTTCCTGCTGTAAGAGCAGGCGAGCCCAAGTGACCCTGACCACGGCCACCATCGCCATCATTGCCACCACCACCCACCGCATGGCTCTCCGGGACCAGGCCAGACCCCCACAGGAAAGGCCCAGCACCTGGGAGCCGCTGCTGGGCTCCAACCCCGGCAGAGGGGTCCTGCGACCCAGACTCCAGGGGACTGTCACTCAGGGTAGGGGTGGCGTTCGCACCCGCCTCGTTCAAAGGTACCTGCGGAACCCAAGGCAGTGCGAAGTTCAACCTGTTGGAGCAGCTCCTGTCTTGACAGCCTGGTCGCAGCGGCTGGTTAACACCTCTCCGTTGAATTTTAACATGAAATATCTTTTTGACACAGCAAGGGAAGCAAAGTCCCTTCGGAGCAGGAAGGCCAGACTCCCAGGAGCCGCTGGGCACAGGAAAGTGCAGGAGCAGAGCCAGCTGCCCCGCGCTCTCCTTGACCTACTTAGAGCAGATTTGCTCACTGGGCCAGGGGAGCGCTGGGCCCTGGCAGCTCGCACGAGAAGGTGGATTCAAGCCACAAAGATACTCACCCCCAACCCAAAGCAGAGAGGCCGCAGCCACCCACCCACGCTGCCCTCCCCAGCGAGCAACTCCGTGTGGGCAGCGGGGACACGAGAGGGCCAGCCTGGGCCAGCAGAGGAAAACGAGGCTCACTCCAGCGGTGCCTGCAGATGCTCAGAAATGCCGTGCTGTGGGGGTGGGGACGGGTGTCCACTGGGGACTCACGCGCAGGGAGCAGGGGCAGAGATGGCCGCCTGGGCTGACCCTGGAAGTCAGCCTGGGGAAGGGGCTCCACTGTGGGAAAACTGTCACAGAGCTCTCAGCACCGCGAGTGTGAAGCCAGACGCTGACGTGGGCGAGAGGAGGCAGCAGCGTGGCCCCCGTGGCCCCAGTCACTGGACAGCGACCAACTTGGGCTCCCTCCAGGGAGGTGCTGGCACTCAGGAGAACAGGGGGGATTCCCAGAAGAAGGAGCAAGGAGCGGGTGCGGGCGAGGAGCCAGACTCAGTGTTTGAGAACCACAAGATGAGAGAGGCGGACAGACTGGGGTCGCAGTCCGACTGCCAGTGTAGCCGGAGCTCGGGGCTCCACTGCTCTGGGTTTCTGTTTCCACTGCTGTGAAAATGGGTATAAGAATGGTATGTACCAGGCGTGGTGGATCCCAGCACTTGGGAGGCTGAGGCAGGAGGATTACTGTGAGTTTGAAGCCAGCCTGGGCTAAGTTCAAGGTCAACCTGAACTATATAGTGAGACTGTCTCAAAAAAAAGAATAACGTGTTGAGCCAGGCATGTGCCCCATGCATGTACTCTCAGCACTCTGGGACGCTGAGGCAGGAGGATTGTACGTTTGAGCCTAGCCTGGGTAATTTATTTATTTATTTTTATTTATTTTTTTTTTTGCGGCACCAGGGATTGAACTCACAACCTCGCTCCTGTCAGGGCAGGCGCTTAAGGCACTGAGCCAAACTCCCGGCCCTGGTTTTTTTGAGGCAGGGTCGCACTATGTAGCTCAGGCCGGCCTTGCGCTGGCGTTGTAGCCCAAGCGGGCCTCGAACTCACAACGCTCCGCCTACCTCAGCCTCCCGAGTGCTGGGATTAAAGGCGTGCGCCACCACGCCCGGCTTAGCCTGGGTAATTTAGCAACTCCACATGACCTTGTCTCTAAATAAATTAAAAGGAAAAAAACTCTGTGTTCAATCCCTAATACCAAAAATAAAATAAAATAAAGAATGTTGTATCAGATTAGGAATGTTGTTGGAAGGACTGAATGAGTTGATACAGAAAAAAGGACTTAAAAAGTGGTCAGTGTGTAATAAAGGCTCAGTGGACATAAGAAATTATCATCGCCACAGCCGCCACAGTCACCAGCACCGCTATCACCATCTCCATCATCTCCATCATCACCATCACCTCTACCATCACCATCACCATCATCTCCATCAAGGCCACCATTATCGGCATCTCTATCATCTCCATTGCCTCTGCCACCATCGCTACCGTCACTATCACCACCAACTCGGTGGGAATTCAGAGGTGAGGAGGGGTACAGACAGAGCAGTGGCTCGGAAAAGCAGTGGCTCCCATTCCGGAAGTGCCCGAAACAGTAGTTTGGAACAAGTGACACTCAGGGCCTGACCCTTTGGAAGGTCTGGAGGAGTCGCAACCCCGGGCAGCATGCGGGGGTGGGGGCGGCCGCTGCTTCCATCGCCCCTGGCTGACACCGGGTCGCTGGAGGAGGGGGGACCTTCGGACGCCAGGCCTTCTCATGCCACAGAGAAGCTCGCCAAGTGGAGAGCAGGATGCCCCTTTCACAGATGAGGGCAGCGAGGCCCAGACACAGGGTTCAAACAGAGGTCACGATGACCCCCGGGCCTGCGGGGCTGTGGTCCTGCGCTGGTTACTGTTACTGAGACTCGGTCCCCAGAAGACCCGCAGCCTGGTGACCCAACCCAAGGTGCTCGGCACAGAGGAGAGGCTGGCCCTCAGGGAGGAGAACCAGCACGGGCGGGGCGCTGCGCACGGGTGCGCTCGGGAAGCCATCGGAGCCCTGCAGCGAAGGGCGGGAGCTCGAGGCTGGCCTCTGAAGGACCCACCCGGTGGTGCCACTCCGTCTCCGACCCCAAGAACTTCCCACGGGACTAAGAGGACACCGAACCCCATCGACACGGAGCAAACCCGCCAGCGTCCCTCACTGCCGCCTCCTCCAGCTGCCCGCCCGAACTCAGCCGGTCCTGTGGCTCTCGGGCTTTGCTGAGTCACTGACGGTCAGCGCTCCGGCCTGACCTTTCTCCTTCCTGGCTTGAGCCCAGTGGCAGCTGCTGTCACCACAGGACGTCGCAGGCTGGGAGGAATCACGAACAACTGCCGCGTGATCCGGCCAGGAAGAAGGCCACCGCGCACCCCCAGGCCCGAAAAAAATGTTGACAAACAGTCTCCTGTGCCCGTTTCCAGAAAACACGGCTCCACGCAGGGGCCACAGCTCAGCCCCTCGGCACTCGAGCCCCGCTGTCTGCTTTGCTCCGCAGCCTCTCCCCCGGCCCGAGACCTTCCTTCCTTCCTCCGCACCTGCACCCTGCCCCTCACCCAGCCCACAGTCGCGTTGGGACCTGTCGCCGCCACCCTGCAGCCCCCAGCCTCCCACGCTAGACCCAGATTGCGATGATCCTGCTCTGAACCCAGCACCCCTGTCCCACGCCAGCGTCCCCACTCAGCACCCCAGACAGGGAAGGGGTGGCAGCCTGTGCACCCAGCACAGTTCCCCATCTTCCTCCACCACTGCGGCGAGACCGCGGCCCCCATGGTCAATCCCACCCCTGCCTGCCACTCTAGCCCTGGGTGACGGAATCACAGAATCTCCCCACAGACCCCGAGGGGGCCCACGCCATCTCCCCGCCCAGCAGCTCTCCCCCACACTCGTCCTGCCCTCCTCACTGTCAGCCTTGCCCCCTTGTCCTCCAGCACCACAGGAGACCCCTCTGTGGCCCTCACTTCTTCGGCACCCCCTGTGGCCAGGCCCTGTTCCTCTCCGGGGCCCCAGGACTCAGTTCCAAAAAACACCCACTCCCGCTGTCGTCAGAACGAAGCATCGCACACAGCTGGCGCAGCGTCTCCCCCTGGGGAGTAAAGCGCAAAGACACAGCGTGTGAGGCCCAGCGCAGCGCAGCCGGCTGTGTCCCCGTGGTGTGGCAGTGTAGCGTCATGGCATTGTGGCCAGGAAGGAGCTACCGGGCAGGAACCTCGCCCCCACCCACCCTCTGACATTTAGGAGGGGCCTTGTGAGTAGCTCTCACCAGGGGGTTGGAAATCAAACCAGTGTGGGTCACTTGCAGGCTGAGAAGGTGGCTTTACCACCCTCTTCCCTGCCCTGGCCTGAAACCTATGGGCACGGTGACTGTGGGTGACAATTCAGAGCCACAGGACAAGGAAGTGTGTGTCCCCTTAGAGGGCAGCACCGCCCACCCCCATTCAGCTGCACCTGCTTGGGATTTAACAAGATCAAGAAGCAAACTTCTGTGGCATTCGAGCTGTCACACATGTTGGGCACTGCTTGTCACAGTAGCCAGTGTCACTGTCTTGGTTACTTTTCTCTCCTTGCTGGGACAAAATACCTGACACTCAAAATGAAGGAAGGAAAGGTTTATTTAGCTCACTGTTGGTGGAGGTTTCAGCCCATCATCAGCTGGCTCCAAGACAGGGCGGCTTGGCTAAGGGACAACATTTCAAGGCAGCAGCCAGCAAAATCAACCAGAGCAAAAGGGGAGAACAAGCCTCTTCTCCTCCTTTATATTGTAAGCAGGCTACCACCCCCACCCCCACCCTCTCTACCACCACCCCAACACCCTCCCCCACCCCCCTCCTGCCCCAGGGCTGATCTAGCTCTCACCCCACCTCTGTGCCCTCCTCTTGCACAGGATGAGGATATTTACAAAGTAAGGATCCTGGCTCCCTGCTGAGACTCTTTTGAACTTCTCAACTTCTCAAGTTGAAACAATATATCAACCATAACAATCACTGCCTCCTTCAACCCACTCCCCACTTTCCAGCTTCTCCATAAATTATTCTACTTCCTGTATCCATCAGTTTTACTTGCTCTTCTCCAACTCTCAAGCGAATCCCATTCCTGTCTGGATTTCGCCCCACACTCTGCAGCAAGCCCTCAAGCCGCAGTCATCTGAGACAGGCTTGCTGCCACACCCAGCAAGTGGCTCCCAGCAGCAGCTGACATCACTGATGACTCTGTCAAATGCTTTCTACCTCAGCTTCCAGAACACTATGTTGTCCTAGTTTTCATACCTCACTGGTTTTCCCTCTCACTCTCTTTGACTGGTCCCTCCTCTCTTCCGGACCTCTGAAAATCAGAGACCTGGAGAGAGGAGACGTAAGCACGTAAAGGGTAGGTTCCAGCACACTCCTGACGGTGGTGTGAATGAGACCAGTCCAGACAGGACAAGGGAAGGCAGAATGTGGGGCAGCAAGGTAGGTGGGGCTCAGAGAATTAGCCCATTGGTATCTGACAGCATCTATTTTTTTCAGTGAAACAAGAAGTAAGGGCATCTACTGAGAGAGGACGGACGGAGGAGGAAATGGGAAGTTCAAAGGGAAGAGGTGGCATGAAATAGCTCCCAGCTGTGTGTGCAAATGGAGGGATAACAGAAATAAAGTGTATATTTATGTAATACTATGCTAAGACAGAAGAAAAATAAACCAAGAAAACTCAATGGAAAATAGGAACAAGGAAAGAAAGATTTAAAGGGAAAATATGATAAAGAAAACATACTGTAATTCAAATGTCAATAATCACAATAAATATGAACTGGTAAAACTGGTAATCAAAAGTCACAGACTTTTCTTTGGGGTTTTACAAAAGGAAATGAATCTACCTTCCCTGACATATTTACTCCAAAATGCAAACAATAATGGACACTAATTGATGAGTTTAAAAGCAATTTTTATTTTTGTCAAACCTTTTTTTTTTTTTTTTTTGGTACCAGGGGTCAAACTCACACCTCATGCTTGCCAGGCAGGTGCATAGACCACTGAGCTAAATCCCTGGCCTTATTTTTTGGGACAGGGTCTCACTATGCAGTTCAGGCTGGCCTTGAATCACTTTGAAGCCCAGGCCAGTCTCGAATCACTTTGTAGCCCAGGCCGGTCTCGAACTCACAACAATCCTCTTGCCTCAGGCTCCTGAGTGCTTGGATTAAAGGCATGCGCCACCACATACAGCTTTTTGTCAAACTTTTCAATGTTCCCTGAATTTTTGGGGAGGTTATAAATTTCACAATCAGAAAAAAAAAGAAAGTTGTAAAAACTACCCGTGTACTTCAGCAGGTCTTCATGGAACCTTCATTTGTTGTCCAAATAAGTGTCCAAAAAAGGCTTTAAGAAATGTCCTTACCCGCCAGAAACTAGCTAGACATAAGGTCATGGAACCATAGTAGAAGAGTGCAGGCCCATATGAAGACCAGGCTCCCCAGCTGACTCCAAGCCCCGGTAGCCAGGAATAAGAAAGGAGAGCTGCCTGGAGGAGGAGGCACATGTAGCGTTACGAATGTGACCCAGGCGGCTCCTGGAGACGGCATTCCAGGCTGTGGGCACAGCACAAGGAAGGGAGGAGCACAGTGAGCCAGCAAGGGGCAGGGTGGTGGAAGTGTAGACAAGGAAGGTACAAGGTTCAGGGAGGCAGAGGGGTCCCGGCTGGGGAGCTGCACCGGGAGGCAGGGGGAAGCGAGAGGGGAGCAAAGGAAGCCGATGAGGGGCGTCATTTCTGCTGCGGACACCCTGTGTCCAAAGCATATGAGGACCAACAGCTGGGGGCCCTCACTGCTGCACTGCTCGTGCACAGACATAGTGCACACGTGCTAACACACGCACGCACACACTCATGCGTGCACACGTCTGCTGCCTCATGCTCTCTGCCCCTTTAGCCTGGGGGCTATCACAGCTCTCTCGGCCTGGTCTGGGCTCCCTGACTCTGCCCAGCACGCACTGCGGCCGGCGCCTCCCCTGGTGAAGCACCACCAGTGCCCTGGACCCAGCATGCCTAGCTCCTTAGCAGGGTTTGGCACTCGGGTGTGTCATGTGGGGATGGACAGAGGGACAGGAACAGAGACAGGAGCCAGGCAGGGGAGGGCAGAGAGGGAAAGACCCTCAGGAAGGAGAACTAGAATCTTGGTGGCTGGGGGGACAGGGCAGTGAGGAGCAAGAGACAGGAAAGGTAACACTGGTTTCGGGCAGAAAACCCGAGGTGGGAGTCCGCAGCTCCGGCACAGCTCCTGGGGGAAGCAGAGATGGCGGGTGGCTTTGGGCAGCCTGAAATCAAGGGGCTCACAGGGCCTCTGGGACTGTAGAAAACCCCCGCACCCTGAGGCTCGGGAGAGGGTTACCGCAGAGCTGGTGATGAAAGGGAAACCCGCGGGCTGCAAGTCTTGGGGACCCATGGGGTCGAGCTTAAGGCTCACGTCAGCCTGGAGATTCGGAGAATCCCTGGCCACCTTCTCCTGGGTGAGGAGGACCGGCAGCCCCAGCACCCGGCCACCCTGGGCGCAGCACCCAGCAGTGGAGGAGCTGCTGAGCTTACACATTGCTGTCTCCCTCCCTCAGAGCCAGTTAAACTTTGTCTAAGAAGATGATGGTTAAACTCTCTTCCATAAGTGACTACCGGTCACACTTTAATCCTCTCCCCTCCCCCCAAATCCAGCTATCGCTGAAGGTCGGAGCAGTGGCACCGGGAGAGGGGGACGACACAGGCCAGGTGTCAGTTGGAGCCGCCCTTTGCTGGACAGATGCTCCGCGAAGCTGGCGGCCCCTGACATGCACCAGCTGTCCAGGTGGAGAAGCCGGCGTGGGCGCCGCCACAGGAGACACGGGCTTGTCACACCTGCCCTGTGGCCCTGAGCTGGCCTCTGTGAAGTGGCCCCTCTTCAGCCCCCAGCGGGTCCCATGGGATTTCCTGAGCTCCTGGACCAAGTTGGCGGCCTGGGCAGGTTCCAGTTTCTCCAGGTGGTGGCCCTCTTGGTCCCCACCATGTGGGTCACCACCCAGAACATGCTGGAAAACTTCTCTGCTGCTGTGCCCAGTCACCGCTGTTGGGTGCCCCTCTTGGACAACAGCACCGCCCAAGCCGGTGGCCCTGGGACCCTGGACCTCAAGGCCCTCCTGACCGTGTCCATCCCACTGGGCCCTGACCAGCAGCCCCACCCGTGCCGCCGCTTCCGCCAACCGCAGTGGCAGCTCCTGGACCCCAACACCACAGCCACCAACTGGAGTGAGGCTGCCACAGAGCCGTGCGTGGACGGCTGGGTGTACGACCACAGCACCTTCGCCGCCACCGTGGTGACCAAGGTAAAGACAGCCAGGCACCCCTCCAAGTTCTGGCACCTTGGAGGTCAAAGTCACAAGTCCCAGTTGGCTGCCCTGGGACCCCCCTGGGCCTCCCTCACCCCCAGGTCCGCTCGCAGCCCCTTGTCAGCCATGTGTGCCATGGGGGAAAGGGTAGCAGGACTCAGTCCCCAGGGCCGCCTGAATGCAGACTCCTCAGACGTCCACACCTGCATGGGGTCCTGGCCGCCAACACTCGGCTGTGACCCCCGGGAACCGAGTCACTGGGGCCTGGATGACTATTCACCAGGTTCCCCGAGGCAGGGACAAACCCAAGTGGCTTCTAAGAAGGGGCATCGGCCAAATCTGGGCCCCTGGGGAGCGGTGGCTTGTCCCAGCGAGTGGGAATGGACCTCTCTATGAGAACAGGAAGGAATCAGCCTGGGGCGGGAGAGGGGGGCAGGGTCAGCTCAAGCGGCCCCTGCAGCATGGACGAGGAGGGGCGGAGGGCAGAGGGGCAGGGAGGGCCTGGCCAGGGCCCATGAGGCAGCAGGAAGCCAAGCTGGGGCTTAGGCCAGCAACAAAACGTTCCTCGAGAGACCCAGCTATGCCCAAGGTGTCCTTGCTGTCCCCTGGGGCCCTGCTCTGTGACCCCAGAGGCCGAGTCCCTGGGGTCTGTATGTCCCTCTCCCACCTAGGCTCTGCCAGCCTCCTGAGCTCTGTCCCCGTTCTCTCCCCACAGTGGGACCTGGTGTGTGACTCTCAGGCCCTGAGGCCCGTGGCCCAGTCCGTCTACCTGGCTGGGATCCTGGTGGGTGCTGCGGTGTGTGGCCACGTCTCGGACAGGTGAGCACTGCGGCGCTGGCCTTGCCCCTTCCACCCTGTCACTTTCCTTGGCCTGGGATTAAACCCAGGGCCATCACACTGAGCTACAGCCCTAGCCCTTTTTCTACTTTTATGTTGAAACAGGATCTGGCTAAATCACTAAATTGCCCAAACTGGGCTTGAACTGGCCTAAATCCTCCTGCCTCAGCCTCCCAGAGCGCTGGGATTATAGGCATGTGCCACCATTCCCAGAATCGCTACCACAAATTCACAATTTTACTCTGGGGTTGTAGAGCATCCCTGATTCCTGTCAAATACTCACTGGCAGCACCGGCCAGGTGGCTGGGCGTGGTGGCACACACCTGTGATCCCAGCTCTCTGGGAGGCCGAGGCGGGAGGATCACAAGTTCCAGCCCAGGCTTGGTAACTAGGGGGCTTTCTGAGTCCCTGTCTCAAACAAACAACCAAAACCTTCAGTGCTGCTTGCATGCTCCTGGGAATGGGGGACTCACTTACTGCTAAGCATGCCTTGGGCGTGGATCTTTGGCTCTCTGCAGAGGACAGTGTGGTCTGGCCTGAGGGCAGCAGGCCCAGCTCCCCGGGGCTGGCCAGTGTGTGTGTTGCAGGTTTGGGCGCAGGGCGGTGCTGAGCTGGAGCTACCTTCAGATAGCTGTGTGGGGCACTGTGACCGCCTTCAGCCCCAGCTTCCCGCTCTACTGCCTGTTCCGCTTCCTGGCAGCCTTCCCGGCGGCGGGCGTCATGATGAGCACCACCAGTCTCTGTAGGTCCCCGGGCAGGGACCACGGGGGGACACTGAGGGCAGGCCCCAGGCCTGACCCTGCGTCCCCTCGCAGTGATGGAGTGGACGGCAGCGCAGGCTTCCCTCTTGATGATGACCTTGAACTCTCTGAGCTTCAGCCTCGGCCATATACTGATGGCCACAGTGGCCTATGGCCTGCGGCACTGGACGCTGCTGCAGGTGGCCCTCTCTGCCCCTTTCTTCCTCTATTTTGCCTACTCGTGGTAAGTGCCGAATCCTTTCCTCACGGAGGAGGAGACCTTATGCTCTCCTGGGGGCTCGAGGTGGGAAACTCCTTTACTGGGGAGCAGAGGCCCTGGGTGCCAGAAGTCAGACTGTGGAGCTGGGGCAGGGCTCTGAGAGCCCAGCACACCTCTCTGGCCCAGAACAGGCACCCCACATGCGTCCCTGTGCCCCAGGTGTCCCCTTCTGCCAGGCACCCTCCAGGACTCGGGACCCCCATAGCATAGAGCAGGCAAGGGCCACACTGTCACTGGGGGGCTCAGCAGCCAAGAGCTCCAAGTCCCCCCAACACCGCAGGCCCTGCCCACTGCCCCGCTCCAGGTGGCTGCCAGAGTCGGCGCGGTGGCTGCTCTCCACGGGCAAGCTGGACCTCGGCCTGCGGGAGCTGCAGAAGGTGGCCTCCGTCAACCGGAAGACAGGAGGAGGCACCCTGACCAGGGAGGTGAGGTGGGGCCGGGCCTCGCCCCCAATCCCTGCCCTCCGCTCAGGGCCCCGGCTCCTCCGGGATGAGCTGCTGGGAACCCCAGGACCAACCCCCCTCACCCCACAGGCCTTGCTCTCAGCCATGCGGGAGGAGCTGAGCGGGGCCCAGGCTTCTGCCAGCCCCCGTGCCCTGTTCCACGCTCCCAGTCTGCGCCTCCGCACCTGGATCTCCATGCTATGCTGGTAGGTGCCCTCCAGGAAGCGCCAGGCCCGGGAGCGCCCCGAGGGGGCTGTGGGCGCCGAGCAGATAGGAGGATTCATGACCAAGACCAAGGCACTGGGTGACCTGCAGGGCAAATGGGACGGAAGGCGATCAGGGAGCCGCAGACAGGCACGGGAGTGGGGCTAGCGTGAGAATCCAGGGGCCTGGGCCACTCAGCAAAGACCAAAGCCACCGCAGCACGGAGGGAGGTGGGAGCCATGGCGGGACACGGCCACTCCCAGACAAAGCGACCAAGGGGAGAAGGAAACTCCCCTAGTTTCTGCCTTCTCCACCTGGGTCTGCGCCCCAGCTTCTCACCAGTGCTTCCCATTGACCAACCAGAGGAGGGGCCTCTTTGGCCAATGGGAAATGAAGTCACAGACCAAGCAGGAAAAGAGCAGCCCTGACCCCAGCCCCACTCTGTCCCCACCCAGGTTCGCCTTTGGCTTCACCTTCTACGGCCTGGCCCTGGACCTCCAGGCCCTGGACAGCAACGTCTTCCTGCTCCAGGTGCTCATCGGGGTCATAGACATCCCCACCAAGGTGGGCACCAAGCTGCTGCTGGACCGCCTGGGCCGCCGCCCCTCACAGGCCGGCTCCCTGGTGCTGCCCGGCCTCTGTGTCCTGGCCAACACGCTGGTGCCACACGGTGAGTGGTGCAAACACCCAAGAGAGGCTTCCCTACCCGTGGCCTCAGGGTCAGGGACAGAGCAGCAGCCTGGCGAGTGGGGCTGCACTGGGCAGGTGCAGTGGCCGTAGGGTCCAGGGCACTGAATGAGAGATGTACATGGCAGCAAAGGAGATCTGGGGGATGGACGTCAGCCAGAGGGGACGGGCGCGGAGGAGACCCTGAGGTCTGGCTCTGGGTGGGAACAGTTTAGAGGTATGGTCAGAAGTCACTTAGGGGGCAGTGTGGGGTCTTGGACCCCCCAAGTGGAAACCTTTTGCATCTTGGAGGGCAGGGAGAAGCCCCTGGGTAAAGAGAGCGCCCCCAGAGTCGGGAGCCAGCCCTGTCAGCCTGTCTCTGTCCACAGACATGAGGTCACTGCGATCAGCCCTAGCCATAATGGGGCTGGGGTCACTGGGGTCCACCTTCAGCTGCATCACAGTCTACAGCAATGAGCTCTTCCCCACCGTGCTCAGGTGAGGCTGTCCGGGTGGGGAGGCGGGGCCGGGGAGGGGCGGGGCCAGGGCATCCCGGACTCCAAGGCCTGAGCCAATGTCTCCTTCAATGTGGCCCAAGTGCATCTCAGTCAGGCCCGATGCCCAGGGCCTGGACCCTGGCATAAGGCCAAGGCCAAGGGCCAGGAAGTGGCTCTTCACCCACACATCTGCCCGAGCAGGATGACGGCCGTGGGCCTGGGCCAGATGGCTGCCCGCACGGGAGCCATCCTGGGGCCTCTGGTCCGGCTGCTGGGCATCCACAGCCCCTCGCTGCCCCTGCTGTTATACGGCGCCGTGCCGCTGCTGAGTGGCTTGGCTGCGCTGCTGCTACCCGAGACCCGGAACCTGCCGCTGCCCGACACCCTCCAAGACGTGCAGAACCAGTGAGTGGCCGGCCCTGGGGCCCCTCTTCCCTGCCGCCCCGCCTACTTCCACATCTCCCTTCCTCCAGAGAACCCCAGAACAGGCGAGGGAGAAGTAGAAGCTCAGAGAGGGGTAGGGCCAGCTCAGAGTCACACAGCACATCCATGGGAAAGCGGAGGCCCAGGGCTGAGTCTGTGGCCAACAGGGTGGCTTCACGCTCTGCCCTTTGTCCCACTGCAGGACAGAGCCCAAATGGCCCCGCCACCCCTGCTCTGTCTTAAGAGGTGCCGAGGGGAGGACTGTGTGGGTGTCACTGCCCACCTCACCCCCAGCACGTGCTCAGGAGGCTCAGTCCTGAGGAGGGAGCAAGTGCTCCCAAGTCCTCAGGGTGGAAAAAAGTCAAGGGTCAGAGGTCACTCGGCACCCTGAGACACACCTGCCGTGTCATTCCTGAGCAGGGCAGTAAAGAAAGCGACACACGGCACACCAGCGCCCTGCATCCTGGCGTCCACGGGACTCTAGCCTTCTGCGTGCTCACGGCGGGGCGAAGAGGAAGAGGAGATGGCTTCTGGGGACAACAGATGTGCTTGAAGGCCTCTGATTCCAGGGACCCAGGGCTGCCCTCCCCTGGAGCCCCCTCACTGTCAGGAGCACCCTCCGACACAGAAAGGTCAAAGGACACTTGACTGGCAGGAATCTGTCGCCACCCTGACACCCCCGACCTCCATGGCTGCCTGGTTGGGGACGCCTGTCACTGCTCTCCGCGCACTGCCCACCAGCCCCGGGGCTCAGAGCTGACTGCCACCTTCCTCGGCTCAGCACAAGCAACAAAGTCTCGGCCCCTCAGTGTCACCCCTGGCCCGTGGCAGCCTGGCCCAGCCACTTTGGCCCGCAGCCACCCCCTCCACACTCCCTGCCACATGCTTGGCTATGTCCCCTGCCCACAGTCCCTTCCCCATCTCCACACCTGACGCTCCTTTCAGAGCGCAGGGCCAGCCCAAGACCCGGTGACTCCCTGACCCGTGGCCGTGGCCGCACACCTGTCTTCCCCCGCCCACCTGCCAGGGAGTCCCCAGCGGGCCGGGAGGCCTCACGTCCCAGAGCTGGCTGGAGGTGCGTCCACGTGAGCGATGGAATAAAGAGTAAAGAATGGGACAAGGTACGACTGTCACTCGGTGACACCACCAGGAGCCCTGGGGGCTCCCCCGGGCGGGGGGAGGAGAGGTCCGAGGCCTTCTCAGGGCCAGCTTTCCTGCCCCAGGAGCTGGGCGAGGCAGCCTGCTGGTCTCCTCCGAGGACCAGCTCACTTCTCCGGAGGCTGGTGGAGGAGAAGCTGCCGCACTTTACAGGCGGGATCGCTGAGGCTCCGAGAAGCTGATAGTCCCGACACACAGAGGCTTCAGGCCCTGACACAAAAGCTGCAGGCTGCAGCCCTGACCACAGCTCCCGGGCCGCCCTGGCCTCACCGCCTGGGCAGACGGGGATGCTTCCTGAGGGCAGCGGCAGGGCCTCCTCACGCCTCCCAGGGGAGCCAGGGCCCCGCAACTAAAAAAAGTAAAAATAAAAAATGGCAGCACAGTGCTCCGCAGAGCCACCCCTGCAGGCAGGAGCTGCACGCCAGGTCTTCACCAGCTGGTTCCCCGAGCCCAGGCACCCCCGCATGGATGTGTACACATGCATGCACACACGCATGCACACACGCATGCACACACGCAGAAAGGTCAACAGGAAAGAGCAGCTCCCCGGCCCAGGGGGCAGGATCCCCACCCCTGCCTGGTCTGGTTAGCTGCAGCCCTGACCTCTAGAGCCATGTCCTTTGGCCATCTGCCTATGGCCAACCTCAGTGAAGAGCCCTAGACCAACGGACAGAAGTAGGAGTCACAGCTGGGCGTGGTGGCACACGCCTAGAATCTCAGCACTCGGGAGACTGAGGCAGAAGGAGCGACACAAGCTTGAAGCCAGCCTGGACTAATGAGTTCAAGATCAGCCTGGACTGCCTGGCAAGCCTGAGGTCCTGAGTTCGGTTCCCAGTACTCAAAAAATAAAATAAAATTAAATTAAATTAAAATAAAGTGGGGGTCATGTCTGCAAACACAGCCCACGGCAAGCCTGTACATGCTGGCTTCCATCCTGTGTCACTCACTTGGATTGACAACAGCCCCCTAGCCTCCTTCCACATTCTTGGGGCCCTGGAGTGTCCAAAAACTTCCAGAAGGCAGAACCCAGCAGGAAAATGGCCCCTGCTGTCCCCCAGGACGTCCCTCTCGCTCAGCAAGCAGGTCAGGCTGTCCCTCCACCCACTCTGAGAGCGGCCTCGTTGCTGGTCTTTCCGGGCGGTACGGCCCTCCAGGACCCAGGGTTTGCTGCCTCCGGGGTGTGTCACCCTCTGCTAACTGAACAGGGCTTGTCGCTGGGGGCTGCTTTGGCAGCGAGCTGTGTCACCATGGCCAAATGTGCACCCTGCCAAGGCAGGAGGCCTGTGCCACCCACCTAGGGGCCTCCCCTAGGGACACACCCTCTTTTGAATGCCCTCCATGGAGACTCCTGACTGCTGACACTGCTGGGGACCCCAACATGGAGGAGCCAAGGGAAACAGGTGTCGGGAAGAGAGGCCCAGGACCGGCAGAGGCCTCAGGTGGTGGGGACTGAGGAAGGGGGCTGGAAACAGTCAGTCCTGCCCCAGCCAGGCCAAAGCTCACCCCAGTGCTCGTACCTGGAGGCGCAAGGCGGGCATTCCGGGCTCTGTACCCACCTCCACGGGGGGCTTGGGTGACTGGGCAATTCTTTTTTTTTTTTTTTTTTTTTTTTTTCACGGCACCGGGGATCGAACTCACAACCTCACACCTGCCAAGGCAGGCGCTTAAGCCGCTGAGCCAAACTCCTAGCCCTGGTTTTTTTCAAGGACCAAGGCATCAGCCAAACTCCATCTCCAGCTTCCACAAGCCCATCCTTGGTACCCAAGGTGGAATCTCCTGACACCCCTGGAGGCCTCTGTCAAGCAACCCAGCTCCAGGGATTTCGGCAACCCCCAGATGCCCTTTGAACCTCCCCTGGGTTCCCTGTCCAGTGAGCTACACCTTCAGGAGCCCAGCTCGGGCCAGGTGCTACCGTCTGTACACAGGGCGTACCGGGGCAGCAGCCCTGTCCGGGAACCTTCCCTCCTCCAACACAGCCCCGGAACGATGGAGCTCATGGCCTCCTTGTCCAGAGCGAGAAAGACAGAGTCCCGCAGCCACATGGCCACAGGGACCCAGGCCATCCCTCAACCCCCGGACTCTCTCCAGCTTCACTCAGGGCCACTCTAAGAATTTCGGGAATAAGATGTTCCTGCCCTTGCGCTCCAGGGGCTCCTGCTGGCCTGCCTTCCTGCCTGCCTTCTCTGACCAGCGACAATGGGGAAAGGAGCTAAGCCGTGCCCCTGGGCAGAGCAGTCACAGAGGCCTCGGGGCCAGGCTGCCTCCAGCACAGGGACAGCACTTCCTGGCAGCTCCCCAGCGTCCCACAGATGGTGAAAGGTGACCTCGGGACGCTGACCCCAGGCTCCAACACAGGGGGCAGCTGAGGGCAGCAGGGCTGGAGTCTCAACCCCAAGGGGGCAGAGAGGCCAAGCCCTTGGAAGTCCACCCTGGGGGATGGCGGGGGGCCTGCTCTCTGTCTCTCTGGATAGGACCTTGAAGGACTCTCGAAAGGCCTGAGACCACCATGCTGCAGCGGACAGGCGAGCCCGAGCTGAGTTCTGAAGGGCCAGTCCCCTGCCCAGTGGGCCCCTGCGGGCACTCGGGAGTCCGAGCCCAAAGCTGAGTCAGGCGTTGGGACTGGAAAAAGCCTCCCTCGAGCATGGGCCGCCCAGTGCCATGTGGGCAGCGGAGGGTGATGTGCGCCAAGGGGCCAGAGCAGAGCTGGGTGGGGCGGCAGGGAGGAGCTCCAGGGGACAGTAATGTGGCTGTGTCACATTGCGTGTGTAAAGTGCCGTGCCCACCCCAGGGATCCAGACCCGCCCCCCCGCCGAGGACGCCGCACAGGGGGGTCCTCGTGGGTCTGCATCCGCTTCCTGTTCCCCCACCCTGACCCACTCAGGTCTCCACAGAGCTGAGGACTCCACGGCTGCAGCGGTGACAGCTCTGCTTCTGCCCCGTGGGGGGAGCTGCCGCAGTCAGCCAGTGGAACTGGGGCCAAGAAAGGCCCCAGGGTCCAATCTCCTGGTGGCGCAGGGGGAGGGGCAGACACTGGAAGTAGGGGCTGCAGGCAGCTGGGACTCAGCCCCTGACCCCTGGATCCCTGGACGGAGCCCCGATGCTCTCGCCAGCCCCCCTTCCAAGGTGAGGCTCCGCAGTGTCTGTCCTGCCCTAAGGTGCACGCAGCCCTCCCAGAAGCCGAGGTCCTGTGACCACGGCCAGAGGCCAGCCGGGCCCAGGAGTGCAAGCAGAGGGGCCTGGGGCTGAGGCAACACTGCGTGGGGGGCCCAAAGCCACGCTCAAGTTCCGGGGTGACAGACCGGCTCTCTGGGCCCCCCAAGCCAACATTAGGATCCAAAAGGCACCCACCCCAAACAAACTGCACAGGACTGTTGGAATTTGGAAAGTTTTTGTTTTCTTTTTCCCACACATTTCCGGGGTTGGGGTGTTTTCCAAGACTCAGACACATTTGTTAACAAAGAGAGAAAAAAAACTTGGGGAGCAGGGAGCCCATGGGCCAAGAGGTGACCCCAGCAGTCCGCGGACGCTGCCTCGCGGCGCTCCCTCCTGTTCCGGCGCCTGCGCTCAGCAGTGCCACAGGCTGCTGCCCTGGTATCTAGATTATTTGTCTGTAATATAGATCTGCATTTGCCTCTCCCCGCCCCCGCCCCCCACCCTGCTCCTCCGGCAGCTTCAGCTTCCCCAGCAATGCACGTTGCCCGGCGGCACTCAGAACAGGCCTCAGCAGGCCTGAACCCCTTCCCTGGGCGGCCCGGGGGCACCTCTCCTGGTGAGGGGAGCTGGGGCTTTTGGGGCCCCCGCTGCTCCCCACCCACCCACTGGGCTGCTCCAGGCCCACCCTCCCGCCCTTCTCCCACCAACTCTGGACACCCAAAAGGAGGAAAGGCAGAAATCAGATACACACATCCAAAAAAGAAAAAAAAAAAAAAAAAAAAAAAAAAAAAAAAAAAAAAAAAAAAAAAAAAAAAAAAAAAAAAAAAAAAAAAAAAAAAAACAGAAAGAGAGAAAGAAAGAAGAGAAGAAAAGAAAAGAGAAAGAAAGAAAAAGAAAAAAAGAAAAGAACAAAAGTGGGGAGGGAGGGCGGGTGGGCACCGGGAGAGACACAGCAAGCCTGGGGAGGGGACTGCGGGGTTTGGGAGAGAAGGAAGGCAGAAGGGACAGGAGGAGGAAGAAGAAAACTTGAGGGAAATGAACAGGACACATAGTGGACACTTTACAAAACCCCCAGCCTTCCTTCCCACCCAACCCCACCAAAATAAACCTACCCCCCTTAAAAAAATAAATCAACCCAGGGCTGTGAGCTGTGCCCTGCCCGGCGGCGGCGTGGGCCGAACAGCCAGCCAGCCGGCCTCCGGGCTGACGGTGCGGCGCCGTGGGCAGCAGGAGGAAGGGGACGAGCACGGGAATATTCCTTTTCCTTTTCCTTTTTTTGCGTTTCCTCTTCGGAGAGAAGCCCGAGGCCGCCGGGGAGAGTCCCCAGGCCCCGGCCGGGAGCGGGCGGCCCCTCCTCCCCGGGCCGTCCCGGGAGGGGCAGCTGGCAGTGGGGCGCGTGCCGGCGGCCGGGCTCAGACGTAATACTCCTTGTCCTTGTTCTTCTTGGTCTTGCTGGGCGTCTTGGGCGCGGCCTGGGCCTTCTCCTTCACCACGGCGCCGTTGCTCTGGGCCGAGTTACTGATGTAGTTCCGGCTCTGGTCCACCTGGTAGGAGCCCTCGTCGCGGTTGCGGTACTTGTACATGGCGTAGAGCAGGATGAGGATGCAGAGCGCCGCCGCCGCCACGATGCCCACCACCATGCCCGTGGTGCTGCTGGACTCCCGGATCACCTCCACCGCGCCCGGCGGGCCCCGCTCCCCCGGGCCCGTGGGGTTGGCTGTGGGCAGAGGGGGGAAGCCGGGGGCTGAGGTCACGCCGCCGGGGCGCAGAGGCGGGGGTCTCCGCGGCTCGAAGGACGTGGGGGCCCCGGGCCCCGGGGGCGGGTTCTCCAGCAAGGGCTGCAGCGGGTCTCGGTGGTTCATTTTGCCCGCCGGCAGGTTGGGGGCCGGGGCGGAGGGGGCGAGCAGCACCCCGGGGGCACCCGTGGCCCCGTCTGTCCTGAGGTTGGGCCGGGGGGCGGGTTTGCGGGGCGACAGGAGGGTGGTGCGGTCCGTGACTAGGGGGAAGGTGGTGTAAAAGTCCTCGTCGTCCGTGGGGGGGAGGCTGGAGTCAAAGACCTCCCCGGAGGCGAAGCCCGAGGCCTCGATGGGCTCCTCGCAGTCGCTGTCGTCGTGCTCGGCCTGGCACGGGCCCCCGGGGGGCGGGCGGCGCGCGGCGGGCGGGGGCAGGCTGTCCTGCGTGGCGCCCACGCCCGGGAGGAAGGGGTAGAAGGTGGGGGGCGGGGGCACGAAGGGGGAGCGGGTGGCCACGGGAGGGGGGTCTAGGGAGTCCTCCGTGATAATGGGCAATATTAACTCTCCTCCTAGAAGAAGAAAGAGAAGAGAGAAGAGGGGGCGTCAGCGGGGGCCGGGGCGCGGGCGGCCGGCACAGAGAGAGAAACAACAGCCTCACACCCAAATCGGTTGCAATCGGCCGCGGCGGAGACTAGAGCGGGCCGGGCCCGCGCCGGCGGCCGGAGCGCGCGCTTTAAGCGGCGGCGGCTCGGATGCCCTGGGCACCTCTCGCGCGGGCTCTGAGACTCTCTGGGTTACTTTTTTTTTCTTTTTTTCTTTTTTTTTTTTTCTTTTTTTCTTTTTTCTTTTTGGTCTTTTGTCTTAAGAAACCAAAAGGAACAGAAAGGAAAGGAAATCGAAAAGAAACAGAAAAAGGAAAAAAAAAACTCTACTGGTTTAAGGCTTTAAAAACAGATACAACAGCAGCATTTAAACAAACCTAACAACAGTATCTTTTAGGGTTTTTTTTTTTTTTTGCTTTTGTTTTTGTTTTTAAAAAAGAAGATAGCATACCACGGAATTCAGGCAACTTACATCAACAAATAGGCCGTGTGATTTTAGCATGAAGAAAAAAATTACAAACAGAGCTGTGTAAGCGGGTTCTCCCGGAAAAAAAATAAGAAAAAACAACTTTTCCGTACAACGTTTTCTGTCTATCTGTTCGGTAACTCCCTCCCTCACGCTTCTCTCCCTGGACAGCTTCCTCCTGAGGCCTCGCTCTCCTCCCTCACTTCTCTGCCCTCTGCCCCAAGCTGAACCCTGCCGGCCGCAGCTGAGGAACTGTTACCACCACCTGGCCTCAGCATGTAGGGAAGAAGGGAGCTGGGGAGAAAGGCTTGGAACCCGGGGAACTGATGGGCCCTCAGGGAGGCAGTGCTGCGGGGGCTCGGGGAGGGGCTTCAGAGGCCACTGGCAGGTGGGACACAGGAGAGGAGCCCTGAGAAGGGTAAAGAGTGAGACAGGACACACTGGAGCAGGGGCCTGTCCTGCAGGACCCTAGCGGGGTGGGGGAGAAGCCCTGGAGATGGCAGGGAGGTGGGGAGAGCTGGGGAGGGGGGGAGGGAGTGGCCACCTGATTCCTGAGCTAAGCCTAACTCCCCAACTTTCTCTTTCTTCACCCTCCACCTCTGACCCCCACTGACTGCCCCCCTCCCCCTCCCCCAAGTGCCGCCAGGACCTAGCCAGGGCTTGACTGCCTCTGGCCTTCTTATTATTGTTAAAACAATAATAAAACAACAGAAAGAAGAAGAAAGCAAAAAAAGAAAAGAAAATACATACACAGCCATCTGGGAGGGGTTCACTTGCTAAAACAGGGCCCAGGGGAACTAGTGGGCAGGGCTTTGTGGTAGGGGTAAGATTCCTCC
>RJWM01030030.1:7053-23927 GCA_004363535.1 Dasyprocta punctata
ACTTTTCTTTTTCAATAGCTATTGTATTTAGCAATACGGTTTTTTTTAACTGTCTTATTTATGAATATTTATAAATTTATGTCTTTTTCCTTTTCTCTTCCTTCCTTCTTTTCCCCTTAGAATACCTCTTGTTATCATTGAAATAACTACCCATAACATCAGATCTAATATAACCAAGCGAAATAGTTCAGAGTGAAACAAATAAAGCATAAAAGTATGATCATGCATGAAAGAAACAAAAAACTAAAGAGATCAGCAAACAACAACAACATATCCAATACTGTAAAATTGTAGGTTTAGTACTGTAGATGGTTGGAATTTTACAGTGGTTGTGCACCCATGTTTATAGCAGCACAATTTGTAATAGCCAAATCTTGGAGACAACCTAAATGTCCATCAACTGAAGAATGGATAAAAAAGATGCAGTATTTTTATACAATGGAGTACTACTCAACTATAAAGAAGGATCACACTGAGGCTTTTATAGGTAAATGGATGTGACTTGAGACTATACTCATAAGTGAAATAAATTAAACTCACAAGTGTAAATACCATGTTGTCTCCCTAGTATAAGAAACTGAAAGAGTAAATAAGGTACAAAATCTTCAGTAGATATTGTTGAAGGGTAACAAACTGGCCAAAGGGGGAAAAAATGAATCAAACAAAAGGAGAAAAGAAGAGAAAAGAAAAAAGATAAAAATTTATATATATGCACTTAAGATAGCTAAGAGGATTGTATTACCAATTAAATTAGTTCTTGGAACAAAGCAGTTAACATTCATAGGATTAGATCAATTTTGCATGTTTATATATGGTAATCTGAGTAACTCTTTTGAAGATAACTATGCAAAATAACAACCTTAGTTATGTTCCTACCATCATGTTTTGCAAGTCTGTATTGTTATTGTTTTGGGCTCTTTGTTATTGTTATTTATTAGTCTCTTTTGTTTCTGGTTTTTCTTGTATTTGTTGTTTTGTTTTGTCTTTCCCTCTAAAACAGAAAGGATAGATGTACATGTATAGGTTTACACATACCTAGAACTTCTCTTAAAGAGTTCTTAAGAATTGATTTCATCCCAGCACTCGGGAGGCTGAGGTAGGTGGAGTGTTGTGAGTTCGAGGCCCGCTTGGGCTACAAGGCGGCGCAAGGCTGACTTGAGCTACATAGTGCGACCCTGCCTCAAAAAACCAGGTCCGGGAGTTTGGCTCAGTGGCTTAAGCGCCTGCCCTGGCAGGTGCAAGGCTGTGAGTTCAATCCCCGGTGCCGCAAAAAAAAAAAAAAAAAAAAAAAAAAAAAGAATTGATTTCATTACATGTGGTGGTATGAACAGCTACTTTGAAAAAACTGAGACATTATGGTAGCAATTGCTGATTTCCTATCATCTTATTGTGAAGTCCAATAATGCTTTTATCCTTTGTTTTGATTGTTTTTAGTTTGTTCTGTTTTATTTGTTTTCAATATGTGTGAAAGTATGGACAGCTATTTTGAAGTGAACAAGAGACATTATGGTAGTCATTGTTGATTTTTATGCTGTCTGGTTTTGAAGGCCTGTAATGCTTTCATTCTTTTATTTTTATGGGTTTAATACTATTGTGTTTTGTTTGAATTAATCGTGCGTGAAGATATGGACAACTATTTCAAACAAAACAAGAGACCTTATGGTAGCCACTGTTGATTTCCTGTTGTCTTGTTTTGAAATCCTGTGTTGCTTGCAAAAAAAAATTTTTTTCAAGCAATGCAGAAATATATTGACTACTAAGTGAAAGTTCTACATTCTTTTCATCCCATCTCTTCCTCCTCTTCATTTTTTATTAAGTTATAACTAAAAATTCTTTATTATTAAGTTACAATTCAAAATTCAGAATCTACTTGGCTGTAGGGTATGCTTAATCTTTAAATGGATCTCAATATTTTATCATATCTGCAACATTTTAAAAGGTCTACAGCACTGGGACCATCCCAGTGTGGTGCATAACAGTGTTTGAAACTCAAACCTGGACCTTGTCTATGAGGCTGTGTGAGCTAACAATGCCCCTACAGAAGCCAGATCAGCACCTCCCTTTCTGTATCTCACTGGGCTATGCATGTTCTGCTGCACAAGTGCTGCAGCACCTTGGGAAGTCATTAATATACTGCCCTTGTATAAAAAAAAAAGTATCACAACAGGAAAATATTTTCATTAAAAGTTCATTAAAATGGTTAACTTGCCATATGAGGAGCTGCTTTGGCAGCCCATACAGGATGGCTAGTGTATCTGTCAACTTGACAAGGCCACAGGGTGCCAAGATCTGGATTAAACACTGTTTCTGGATGTGACTGGGATGGAACTTCTGTAAGAGATCAGTATGTGGATTGATGGACTGAGCAGAGGAGATGGCTCTCCCCAGTATGTGTGGGCACCTCCAAACTACTGGGGTCTGCAGAGACCAAGAGACAGTGGAGGAAGCTTGAATTCACTCTCTGCCTGTTGGGCTGGGATGTAGGTCTTCTGCCTTTGACTGTCTATCTCACATGCCTGTACCCTACATCACAAGTTTCCTAGGTCTCAATGACAGTGTGAGACTTTTCTCCCTCCAGGATTGCATGAGCCAATTCCTCAAAATCAGTCTCTCTCTCTCTCTCTCTCTCTCTCTCTCTCTCTCTCTCTCTCTCCACATATACGTCATATTACATATGTGTTATATGTATGTATACATATACTAAAACCATGGATTGTATAAAGAGAACTACAAATATTCTCTCTTTCCCATGTGTGCACACACATATACAGATACACATGCCACTGGTTCTGTTTCTCTAGAAGATTCTAGCTAATACACTATGATTCTCTTTAAGTGTGATTCCAGTAAAAGCTAGAAAATCTTTACAAACATTTCTGTGTTTTTACATGGAGGATTCCTAGAAGTCTAGGTAAAAGTTCTGGGTAATGTCAAGCAGCAACTCTTTTGATATACGACTCTCTGTGAGGAAATAGAAACCTAGGATCCCAGTCTACACTTACGATAACGCTGCGTAACTCACTTTAGTTTCCTGAGCATTCTGTTTCTAAGTTTCAAGATTAGTGACATGCAAATTCCATCCCCTGCTGCAGTGTGGGGTGTCTAAGGGTACCGTGGAAAGCAAAGTGTTCTCTCTGATCCTGATACTGACACCCATTCTTTTCACGATTTCCATGTGTCTCTGTTCTGACTTGGGTGCTTTTGTTTTCAGTTGTCTACAGTACCTTCCAGCTTCACTGCGTTGACAGATGCAAGGAAACCTAGGCAGCATTCCCTAGGGTGCCTAGGGAATCTGTTTTAAAATCCACTGGGCATTTCTTACCCTCTCCATCCCACTGCTCCCCCTCACTACTCAGTGTTACATGAGACTCTGAGGATATCGGGATGCCTGAGACATGGTTTACATCCTGAAGGATTCAGTCTGGGGCTGGGCTAGTGTACTGGGTGATATACTATGTCCCTCCAAGTCCTCATATACTTTTGATGGGGCTGAGTCTAGAACTTGTCATTGGTTTGCTATCTGGCGTGCGGATTGGCAATGTGAGTCTTGCACCGATCCAGGGGTGGAGCTGACATACAGCGTAAATGAGGCAGGTCTACCTCCTGCTCGCTTCCATGCTTCCGCCCACTCTCTCTCACCAGCATGCCTTGCTGTTTTTGTGGCCACCATGAATGGCAGCCCTGCCACGCCATGCTGCCTTGGAGCCAACTGAATATGGGCTGAAACTCCTGAGAAACTGTAAGAACCTTTCCTTCCCTAATTTTGGGCATCAGGTATTTTTGTCTTGGCAATGAGTAAAAAGTAACTAAGACAGCTAGTGTGACTATCATCAGAGTTTAACTGTGACACAGTAGATACCCAGGCCATCAGTAAACACATGACTGTCTAGCCAGAGCTGAACTCCCTGTCCTGTGAGTTGTTTAGAGGTAAATTTAAAAAAAAAAATTAAAAACAGGTAGAGTTAGTCCAATTTCTTTTTAATTAATGATTTTCACTTAATTACATTGTTTTTGGAAAATGTAGTCTATATGGTACCAACTCAGTGAGATTTTTCAGAAGCTACTGTTAATCTTCCTTAACCATGATTTTTTTTTAAATCTGTGACTGTTTAGGGAGACAATATTTTATAATTAAAACCTCAGAGTCTTGGGGCAGATCTATATGTTAATCTTAGCTTTGCTGGTTTCTGGCTGTGTAAAATTAGGTGATAACTTTGGTCTCCACACCTGTGAAGCAGTGTAGATAATTATAGAGACTATTGCAATGGATTGTGGGAAGGATCACACACTTGCACAAAGCTGAAAACAGTTCCTGGCATGCAAGTAGTGCTCAGTAAATGATATTTAGTATTATATTTCACAATTATTTCAATTACAGAACATTCTAAAAAAGGAAAAAAAAATCATACAAATGGAGAACAGATGAGTGGTTTCCAGAAGTTAGGGATGAAGAGAGAGAAAAGGGGGACTAAGCAGTAGTAGAAGTGCTGCGGGATTGTGGTGCAGAGATGGCACAGGGAGGCTTCTTTCCCCCAGGAAGCAGCTTTATTCTTGCCGGCGCTGACTCAGCAGATTCCTCCCCCATCGATCCTATTTTTGTAACTTCTATGAATCTATAATAGTTTCAAATTTTTGAAGAAAAAAACTGTTTAAATGCTCCTGGCGCATTATGATTGTCCGATGAATGCTATTTGTATGATTCTTGTCTTTCATAGTTGTTTTTCAAATTTTTCTCCATCCAACACATATTAATTTTAAAGTTAAATAGATAAAAATGTAATTTTTAGAACTAAAAAAATGTATGTGAACAAAGTTATGTACCTGAGAACTTGGGGTCTCCTGTGACCTGTAAAGGAATTTCGTTTTGATAGCTGGTGTCATTTATAATCCCCCTTTTGAACAGGAAAGTGATAGGAAGCCCGGGAAAGAGCTGAGACTGCGTAGATGAGCGCGGGTCTACTGAATGCAGGAAGTACTGGGACTAGCTGGAGAGAAGGGCGGGCTTCCAGAAAGGAGAACTCTATGGTTTCTGGGAGTGGTTTATGAGTGCAATCTCCCTTCTGTCTCCCAGTTAGTTGGGCTGCAAAAGGAGGGTCACCATCTGCAAAAGAGGGTCCCGGAGATCACCCTGCACAGTCCTTTCATCTACAGTCAGAAACCACATCCCAGGGAGAGCAAGTCTCCTGGCCGAGGTCAGTAGCTGGTTAGCAGTAGAGTCGCACTGTTCGCCCAGGCGGGGCTGGTTAATGCCTCCCTCCCACGACCCCTGGTCACTGCGCCTGACCTGCAGAGCCCTGCTTAGCAGGTGCCCGCCTGCCTCGGCACTGAATGAGACAGCGAGAGTCTGTGGGTGCACTGGGGTGGTGAGCTCCAAGGCAGGCCCTGGTGTCTTCCTGTCTATCTCCATTCAAACTTTGCAGTTTCAGCCCCAGAACTCCCACTCTGAAAGCCTCAATTCTCGTCCTCCCCGGCCGTGCCGTGCCGTGCGGAAGCCTGCGCACGAGGACAGAGGCGCACAGGAAGGAGCCCCGCCTGCGCCTGCTGGAGGAGCCCTTGGCTGCAAGACGGGAGGCAAAATCCCATCCATGCCACTTCCCGGCCATGTGTTCTCACGTTCTGCTCGCTCACCCTGGGTTTCTTCATCCACCAATTGGGATGCTTTTTCTTTTTTAAGACCAGCAAGCCTGTGGTAAGGATTAGAGAGCTTAGATAGCACAGCCTTTTATGACTTGTACATTTTGTGACTTGTACTTATTATTATTCCATAAGCCCCTGCCTGCCCGCATGGAAGGTTCTACTAGGGATTGGCCTCTTTTGCCTGAGAGCTGAGATGTGACCCTCTGGTTTGCAAGGACAAGTGGAAACCGGAAACTTACAGGAATGACTTGGAGTGGAAATTTACACACCGAAGTAGGTCTCCAGAGGGGAGATGTGGGAGCCAGAGAACCTAAAATCATACCTCATAGGTTAGCAGCCAATTCTATTGGATGGGAAACAAGCACACACACAAGGAGACCCACTCAAAACCCAGTAATGGTTTATTTACTTAGCCTTTCTTTCGTGCAGCTAGAAAAAGGAGCTCTCCCGGCCTTCACTGCTTGCCCTACGCTGCCACCTTGTGGCCATGCACTAGACTGTAACAGCAAAATCCAGATGCCAAAGGCGCCGTGGAATCCCCTTCATCAGACGCACACTCTCACACTCCGCGCGTAACAAACCTGTACACATGTTCAGGGTTTTGCAGGCTGAGAAAATTCGCAGCCCGAAGGAGATGGGGTAGGAAAGGGTAAATGGAGAAAGGGACACTCTAGGCCAAAGGGCAGGAGGTGTACAGATGCAGGCCTCATTGCTTTGGAAATGGTGTGTCCTTCCCCGTGACTGAAGGGTAGGATGGAGGAGGCAAAAGTGACTAGAGATGAGACCATCTATCACTATCAAAAAAATGAGACGTATGAAACCCTGGGTCAGAATATGGGGGGAAAACAGACGCAGCTCGGCCCCGGCCCGCAGCTCTGTGCACCCCTCACGGCTGGGTTCCTCATCTCTTCTCCTGATCAGTTCCAGTTTCATGGCTCCCGCCGTCTTACATCAGCACACACCCAAAGCAATGACGTCAGCTGAGCAGTGCCGAAACTTTCGAACTGTTGTCCAAAATAGAGCCTTGCTTTCTCCAAGTAGATTATCTAGGGTATTTATTATAACAACAGAGAGCACTGTAGACATCTGCTTGGAATTCCTCTACCCTATCAGGCTGAGTTCTGTCTTTTTGTCACTCCTGCCCATTCATCTGAGGTTTTCGCCTTCAGGGCCTCACCTGAGAAGCGATCACATTTGTGAAATTATATGCAGAAGGCAGGCGATTAGGGGATGCGCAAGCTTTTGGAAATAGGAAGTCATGGCACTGTAAGGCGGTGATTTCAACGGAAATAATGCTGGCACAGGAACTGCGTCTCTGTCCTTGGAGAGCCTTGTTGTTTAATGTCACAGGACTGCCTGTTCTGAAGAAAAAAGGAGTTGGGTTAGACTGGAGATTCTCTCCCAGGGCTATGCCTTCAAAGTCCCCTGGAGAACCTCAGCGATGTCATCAGCAGAGAAGGACTGGGCCAGATCCTGGCAAATGCGAATTCTCCGCTATTTTGGTAAATGCAGCGAAATGATACTAGTCTCCTGCTAGTGCTCAGGGATTTTTATCAAGGCTGTGATAACCCAATCTATAAGTTCCTGGTGGTTCCTATGTCATGGAGACCTGCCTGGATCTACATTTCCTCGGCTCTCTGTCTAACCAAAGTGTGGTTGCTCACTGAGCATGACTCTGTCTTCTCATGCTCTTTTGAGATGAGACCCATGAGTGACATAAAAGAAAACAACAAAATTGGCTAGAGGAAGATGAAGAAAAGCAGCCCCCAGCCTCGGCAAAGTGCAGTGGCCTTTCCGCATGTCGTTCTCCTGACTGGTAAGAGGGGAAGCCAACCGAGCTACTGTGAAGGACCTGGTATGAAGCAGTGCTCCAAGTCACTCCTCCTCAGCCTCCAGAGGTGTAAGGGAGGACATAGCAAAGAGCGATGACGGCCGTGCCACTCCGGCAGTGCCTTCTCGCAAATGTATATGCTGAAGTCTTAATCCTCGGTGCTCAACATGTGATGTTATTTGGAAACAGAGTTGTCACAGATAATGAGGGTGTCCCTTCACCCGGTATGACTGAGACATCCTTAAAGTGTTTTTCTTCAGCATTTCTATTTTGGCTGTTAATTAGCACTACATACATACACACACACACACACACACACACACACACACACACATACAGTGTGCTGTTTCAATACAAATATACGTTATACAGCAATCAAATCAAATATTACTTACAATATTTTAGCATACCTTATTCATCATTTCTTTGTGACAGGAACATTGAAAACTTTCTTTTGTAGCTATTTTAAAATATTCAATACAATACTATTAACCGTAGTCACCCTACTGTGCCACAGAACACTAGAATTTATTCCTCTGATCTTTCTGTGTCTTTATACCTATTGATCAACCTCTCCCTCTACCCCTTCCTCCCAACTCACTAGGGAGTAACCACTGTTCTGTACTGTACTTCCATAAGATCACCTTCTTTAGACCCCCATATCTGAGTAAGAGCTTGTGGTATCTGTCTTTCTGTGCCTGGCTTATTTTACTTAACGTAACAATCTCCAGATTCATCTGCACCACTGCTGCTGCTGAGATTCCATTCTTTTTAAGGCCTAACTAGCATTCCACTGTGTATACATACCACATTTTCTCTACCCATTCATCAGTTGAGGGCCACTTAGGTCATTTCCATTTCTTGGTCATTGTGAGCAGTGCAGCAGCAAATCCTGGCATACGCATGACCCTTCAGCTTGCTGACTTCATTTCTTTTGAGTATATTGTCCCAGCAGCAAAATTGCTAGATCATATGGTAGTTCTATTTATGATCTATGGAGGAAACTCTCTACTGTTTTCCATAATGGTTAATCTAATTTACATTCCCAACAGCAGTGCATCAGAGTCCCCTTCTCTTCATCCACGCCGATGTTTGTTATTTTTGGTTTATCTGATCATAGCCATTCTTACTGGGGTGAGAGGTCACTGTGGTTTGGATTTGCATTTCCCTGATGATTAGTGATGCTGCATGTTTTTTCATGTATCTGTTGGCCATTTGAATATCTTCCTTGGAGAAATGACTATTCAGGTTTTTGCCCATTTTTTTAATCAGACCTTTTTTTTTCTTCCTCCCTTCCCCCTGGTTCCTGCGATTGAGTTGAGCTGCTTTTATATTCCAGATCGTAACCCCTGCCATATGCACAGCTGTCAGATATTTTTTCCCCATCCCATAGGTTGTCTTTCACTGTACTGATAGTTTCCTTGAGTGTAAAAAAAAATGTTAGAGGGTCTGTATAAAAGGGGACTAGGATTGTGTTACAGGCACAGAAAATGTCATGTGAAGCGAGAGAGTTGCTGCTTTTACAAGCCAAGGAACCATGCGAACCCAGGGAAGAAGCTTAGAACAGATACTTCCTCACAGCCCTTGGAGGAAGCCAGCCCTGCCATCACCTTGTCTCAGCACCCAAACCATGAGACCATAAGTTCCTGTTGCTGAAACCGCTCAGCTTTGGGTACACTGTGACAGCGGCTCTAGGAAACCAATACACCTCCAGAGATGACTTCCATGGGGGGACAGCGGGGGAACCAGCTCTGTGCAGACAGGAGGAGGCACTACAGTGCCACGGAAAGGATGAGAAACACTCAACCCACTGAAACTGCTTCTTCACAGGCCAGGGAGATTTAACCCTTCGAGGGCTATGCCACGTTACAAACCTAGCTAGGAGTTAGATTTTCTCTCTGGTAAAAATTCCTGGTAGCACCTTGAACATGTCAACTTTCCCTCCCAGGACCAGTTTCCTTGACTATACAAGAGGATCATGATCCCTAAATTCCCTCCCTTACAGTATTCTGTGATTCTGACTCCTCATTAACATATTCGACCTGCTTGCTCTGAATGCAAAGGGGAGAGAACCCTCCCTTCTTCTTAGCCAATCAACTGTGATTATTTGCATTATTCAAAAGAGGGTAGGCCCCAAAACCACGGGGATGATATGGTACACTAGGGGCTCCAAACCCCATTGCGTCTGCTTTCTAGACTCCAAGGCCCTGCTGCCTTGGCGTCAGCCTTTCTAGAAGCCCACTGTCCTAGGGATTGCCAAAGATTTTCCCTTTTCTGGAGGGTACCATGCAGCTCCTGGATGGCAAATTTGATGTGCTAGGCACCATGGTCAGGCGGGTTAGACTCCTGTGTGCCTTTTGGAACCCTTCTGTCTCTGCTTTGGGCAGAGCATTGTCTTTCCAAGTTGCTACAGTACCTTGGGTAAACTATTTTTTGTGTGACTTTAGATGGATTCCAATATGTCTCAGTCTCCACTATGAGGAAGGTTGAGTCTAGTCAAAGAATATTTAAATGACTACAAATGGCCAACATCCCTCCTCCAGGCCAGAGTGCCTATAAATTACACTTTCCTGGTTCCAGGAAATAGAGTCACACAGACTAGGCCAAATCATCAGGTTAAGAGTGAGGGTTGAAGTCAGGGACCTTACTATAAAGTGATTGTAAGAGAGGTGACATGTCTGAGGAATTTAAGAAGAGAAATCCCCAAATAATGATAATCTTCATGGAACCCAGACACTGGCTGATTATCCCAGCTTCTCTCTGCTCCTCTTCCCCATTCCAATTCTCTTAGTATTTTCCTAAGAATGACTCTGGCAGAATATGATACCACATATCATTAATCATTACTCTGAGTGATACAAGAGAAAAATGGAAACTCAGGCTCCTGAGAAAATAACCCATTTCTTCCAAGAAACCTAAGACCTAGTAACTGAACTGAACTCGTTAAAGTTCTACCAACAAACAGTCGTGTGAAGTCAGCCTCGCTGGACACTTTCAGCTGCATGACCTTAGGTAAGTCTCTGCCTCCATTTCCTCATTTCTAAAATAGAATACTCGCGTGCATTCTTTCTTACAGCTGGGGTGCTGTCTAGTCTGGCCCCAGCACTGGGTGACAGGAGGAAGTCTCTTACCTGTCTTGTATCAGTCCCTTCACAAGTAAGATAAGACTTTGAACTAAGGATCCTTTCTACTCTGTCCCATCTAACTCCTAAACAGCTGTTTGCTTCTTCCCATGGGCCCATCAGAGCTTATCTCCCATGCACGCTTCTCCTGAGGTCTTCAAAACCTTTTCCTCTGAAGTCTCCACAGTGTAGACAAGAACATCGTGGGTGCCTTCTTTGATGATACACAGTTTGAACAAATTTGTGTTTCAGGCAGCTTTTATAATAAAATTCTATGTTCCTCTGCCCAGGCTTATCTGTTTTGATATGTGTCTTTTTTACTTATTATTGATCATTCATTGGCTGTTGTCACTCTTTGATCTTCCCTTTTCTTAGAACGCCACCCACAGTGTCTCCTGGCCCTTCAGTCTGTCTATTAAACGGTAATGATACGTAAACAGGCTCAGAGGTGCTCCGGGAGCAAAGGGACCCTGGGGCCAGTCTCCCTCTGCCCGTGGATTGTCATTCCTGAAGCTGTCTGTTTTGTAAGTTCTTCTGCCAAGTTTCTATGGGAGCAGAGGGATCATTTTCTCCATTTTCAAAGAGCAGGGTGAGATGAGGCCTCAAGCTGGCAAGTCCTTTAAAGTCACTTTCAAAGGAAACCTGAGCTGAAAGGCCGTGCGGTTGGCAGAGGGTGGTGTGACTTTCTGAAGCTCTCTCTGGGGCTTGGGGTGGTCAGCTCTCCTAGGCTTCCTAGCACGTGCCTGGTGCCTGCTGCCCAGCCACTGCCAAGGTACAACACTGTCCAGCCACGGGGCCCACGGACCCGGGAAAGTCTCTGCCTCCTCCCTCTCCCAACCGCTGCGAAGGGACAGGAAGGGGGTGTGGACTTTGTGCTCTGGGCCAGTTACCAGAACCACATTGTCCTCCCTGTCCTCAGGTCCTGTCAATCAAACTTAATCCTCAGGGTTTTCTGAGGTAAAATACAAGCGAGGGCCAAAACAAGCCACGGCGAACTTAGGTCTGTGTCATGGGATTATTAACAGCCTGGTTCTCCCAGTCTCCTCATGGACAGGCTGGGAAGGGGAACCAGAAAGAAAATCCTTCCCAAGCCACACAGGAGGAGGTGAGTGAGTTCTACCCTCTGCACAAAGCACTTCTGCAGGGGTCACAGTTCGGTTGGCTTGCAGCCAATCATAAAGCTCCTGAGGCTGTAGGAGTCTGCCCATCACCCAGGAGCCTCCAGAATGTCCCAAAGGACCTGAAGGACCAGCATCTGAACTCCGCGGCCCACCCCAGTGCTGGGAGCCAACGCTGGTCTGGGCTAAGCTCCCCCAAACAGCATCAACCTCCTCTCAGAGTCTCTCCCCCTAGAGTAAGAGGGGAGGGAGCCAGACCCCCATGCATTCAACACGTCCCATCCCCATTTCCCATTCCCATTTCCCATTCCCATTCCCATTCCCATTTCCCCTTCCCATTTCTCATTCCCATTCCCATCCCCATTTCCCATTCCCATTTCCTTTCCCATTCCATTTCCCATTTCCCATTCCCATTTCCTTTCCCATTTCCCATTCACATTCCCTTTTCCATTCCCATCCCCATTTCCCATTCCCATTTCCTTTCCCATTCCCATTTCCCATTTCCCATTCACATTCCCTTTCCCACTCCTGTCCCCATTTCCCATTCCCATTCCCATTCCCTTTCTCATTCCCTTTCCCATTCCCATTCCTTTTCCCATTCCCACAGGAAACACCTTCAGGACAACCTGATTTTTCAACGTTTTATTCTGATATTTGTACAGCTAT
This sequence comes from Dasyprocta punctata, assembly GCA_004363535.1. Lineage (NCBI taxonomy): Eukaryota > Metazoa > Chordata > Mammalia > Rodentia > Dasyproctidae > Dasyprocta > Dasyprocta punctata. The sequence continues at coordinate 19,428 of RJWM01030030.1, forward strand.
ATTTTACAACACGGTAATGCAGTTTAGACACAGCCAAACCCTGTCTCCGGAGTAGTTATAACACAAGCATGACGCAGAATGGGATGAGACACACACTCCCAAAGAGAGTTTAGTTAGTGACAACTTCAAGTCCCTGTGTCTGCCTACACTTCAAAAAGGGATGGCACACTCCTGCCCGTCATTAAAAACTTCCGTGAAAAAAGGCACCGTGAGGACACATTGTACAGGTATATACAAACTGAAAACTAGAACAAAATTACACATTTTCTCCTTCTTCGGCTTTTTTTGTTCTTTTCATTTTTTTAATACACACTTTGTAAATTGTAAACCTTCACTTGCAAAAAAATACAAATACACTGAGGCATTTTAGACAAAATATTTTCTTACTTATACAGATGCAATACTTAAAATATTCTCTTAAGTGCTCTTTCTCAATAAAGATTCTCAGATCCGTGTCTGCCTGCAGATACAAAATCGAGCCTTTAACGCGGTTTTATATTTTTAATATATCTTTTTAGGTTTATATATTTATATTATATATATATTTATATATTTACAACTCTGCCATATATTCCTTCACCTTTGGTTAAAAAAATTAAAGCCCTCTCTTTGATAACATACTGAAGCCCTGTCTTTTAAAAGAATGCTCATTTACATACAAAAGAAATATCTGTTCCCACAAATCATATACATTCCTCATTTTCCAGACTAAGTCAAGTCAGAACTTTTGCATATTCCCCTGCTTTGATATATAAAATGATTTTGCTTTTTGCTGACATGGTTTGCCTTACACGTAGGAGAAGAAGCAATATTATTTTCTTAATGTTTTACGGCAGTGGGGGAAGGCAAGCCGCTGTAGCGCCCAGGCCCCCCAGGCCCCGACCCCCACCCCCCACCCCCAGCTATGATTCGCACTAGTGGATGAAAGAGGCACTACATCATGGGATGAACTTGTTGTAAAGTGTTACAGTATCCTTTGGGTCGATTCTGAGTAGGGGCTGGAGAGGAAAGCGTCAACACTCCATGCTTCAGCAGGCTTTGGGGAGCTCCGGAGGCAGGTCAGTGGCGGACACGCGGTATTGCACCTTGGTGTTGGTGATGGCACCGTGCTTCTGGCGCAAGTGAAGTCGCAGCTGGCTTTTGTGGCGAAAATGCAGGTTACACTTCTCGCACTGGAGGGACACCAGAAGCAGACCGTTAGCTGTCGTCAACCCAAGAAACCTATCAGTGCTCACAGACCCGGAGAAGGAGATTCTCCCTGTGAGGGATGAGCTTGGCTCTTTCCTTGCAAAGGCCAGGAAGAGCCCACATGAATCTTGTCTTCTACTGTGGTGCCACCCACGCCTTTCCCTTGCTTGAGATGCCCGTCCCTGATTTCCCTGCATGAATGCAAGTCTTATCCAAAAACATCATTCAGGTGCCAACTCCCTTAAGCATTTAAGTATTTCTGAATCTCTCTAGGATAAAAATAATCCCTCTTTCCTTCGGATCACAGATTTATTGCCTGGCCACGTAGCCTTCCTTGTGTATTAGCATCCTTATCACTAATATTTATAATCTTCCTAGTGCCTAGCAGAAAAGTGTGTGATAAACCTGAATGCATTTAGACAAATGTACTAGATCAGCCTAAATTCACAGATATTCTAGACTCTAGGATACTTTTTAACGCAGTTATATTTCTTACTAGGCCATATCTCTTACATAAGCCAGCAAAGCATTAGCAAGTACAGCTGCTTGTCTATTTGATTCAGTGAATGTGTGGTAATACTTCTAGCGGAAAAAGTTACTTAAAAGTAATGGGCTAAATGTAAGGGGCTAACTTAGACTTGATCCTGGCTCCACAAACAGGGATTTTTAGGTAAAACTTGAAAAAATCCAAATACAGTGTGGACTTCATTAATTCATTAGTTTTGACAAATATATCAAAATGTGGAAGATGTCAACCATATGGGAGTCGTGTGTATAACCTTTGCAAACTTTGTGTAAATCTAAAACTATTCTGAAATAATAAGCTTTATAAGCTATATTCAGATACAGAATGTTTTAAGTTAAAAAGAGAGCTGGATTTAGAAAATGAATAAATAAAATGGGCAGGACAGTGTGCAAAGATCCCTGGTATTAGGAGACCCAGGTCCATTGTATGTCTGTCACCTATTGTTTTGGGACTTAACCATGCTATTTCTCTCTCTGTGTCCTGGCTCTCCTGCAGGTAAGGGCCTGGGTCAATAAATGCTGAAGGTCTTTTTCAACTCTGATATTTTCTGCACGTAAAATTCTAGCACATCATGCTATAGCAGTTACATATTGGATTCTTATTACGTGCATGAGCTATCTTGAACACTTAATGAATTGCTTGACTTAACATTATCACTCTGTAAGGTAAGTGTTATTTTCAGGTTCATTTTATAGATAAGAACATGAAGGCATTACAAGGATAAATAATTTGTCCAAGTACAAATAGCAAGCAAGCAGACATTCATTCAAAGCCTTATGAACAAGTGAACAACCACATTTTGCAGGTTAACCTCTGGGCTGTAGGGGAACCATTCACCCACTATTCTTGTGCCCATTCCTACTTACAGTGATGCAAAAACAGTCACAGAAAATGTGTAAACAAATTAGTGTGGCTGTATTCCAGTAACATTTACGTTGACTGAAATTTAAATTTCATATAATATATAATGTCACAAAATACTATATATATATGTATTTTTTAAACTCATTTTTAGTTCACAGAATGTTAAAAAATTAGCCTGCAGGCCATCATTTGCTGAGATCCTGCTGGGGGCCATGACAGTCCCAACGGCCTGTTCATAGCAATGTGCTCCATAGCTGGCTGTCTCTACTTGCACGAAGTGGCCTTTCTCTGTTTTTTGTTTTTCTCTTAATAACCTCACCTTTTCTGATTCTCCTCCTACTTCTAAGATAGCTCTTTTTCAAACACTTCAGCTACTGTGAAGTGTACCTGTAACCCAGGGAATGGCTGTGCTGTGGGCAATCATAAGTGTTTGTGAAATGAATGAATGACCCCTAAATCTATGTATCCATAGGCTGAACTGTTTCCCTAAGGCTCAGACCACACTACCCAGTGCCTCTATTTTAAAGAGACCCAGGCAGAAGTCCAGCAGGGTGTGTTTGATAATCCTGGTCTCCCAACCATTAGTTCAGCAGGCATCTCACTGTGTGCCTGAGATCGGAGCGAACACTCCTGCCGGCCCAGCCCTCCCGTCCCAGGCCAGCCGCACGGGGCTCACGTACATGGTAAGGTTTCTCTCCCGTGTGGATACGCAGGTGGCTCTTCAGAGTCTGAAGGTGCCGGAAGCGAGTGCCGCAGATTTCACAGGGATAGGGCTTCTCCCCAGTGTGGATGAGCACGTGGGCACGGAGGTGGGCCACCTGAGGAGGAGCACAGGCATAAAGACTCTGCCAGGATGGGCCGCAGACCTTCCGGCAGCCGCTCGGCAGAGTGCAGAGCCCCGGGGTCCGTTCACCCTAGGGCTCGCTCCGCGCTCACCTGGACAAATCTGGCTCCGCAGGTTTCGCATTTGTAGGGTTTCTCTCCAGAGTGAATTCGAGTATGGGTTTTCAGGTTGGCTGGCCGGTTGAACTGGGCCCCACAGATATTGCAACGATAGGGTTTCTCACCTATTATCAAAAAAAAAAAAAAAGAGGAAAAAGGAAAGCCATGTCAGTGGGAAGGGTCTCTCATGGATTTCAAGGCCAATTCCCGCCCACTGAGGCTGCTTGTGCTTTCCTTCCTCTTGGAAGATGTCAGAGAGAGAGAGAGAGAGAGTCCAGGGATCTGCTCCTGGCCTGTCACCCCACACACAGACTGGCACAACCTGCAGAGCGCCAGGCCCACGGAACAAGCAGTGGCATCATGGTGGGGTGGGATGAGGCGAGGCATGGGGCAAAAAGGGCAGATTCGAGGAGGCCTGGGCTTCAAAACCAGTGCTGTCACCAGGACCACCTGTCTTCACAACCTGGGCGAGGCACTGTCCTTCTCTGGGCCTCAGTTTCCCTGTCAGAATCTGCAAGGCTAAGTCACATGACCTGGGAAGGCTCTTCTGCCTTCTTCGTCAGACACGACCGATGCCATACTCCACTGCCTCAGGGCGGAGATACAATCAGGCTGCTCTAGTTTCTCTCAGAACAAACATACTTCTCCGCCTGTGGCCACTGCAGCTGTATTCCATTTGTAAGCAGGGTGGGGCCTGGGTTTGAGAGGAGGCTCGGGCAGAGGAAACCTATCAGAGAGCTGAGCCTGCCTGGATGGAAAGTTCCTGGGAGGAGAAGGAGGCCACTTAAAGATTTAAGAGAGTAAAGTGTGGACAACAATCTGGTTGTGAGGAGCTCCTGGGTAAGGAACGTGAGTTGATAAGCGGTAAATCCTTGGAAGACATGAAAAGGCCTTTCACTTTCTCCTGGCTCTGCAGAAGCACACAGGTTGTCTCTATTAGCCTGCGTTTCTTCATGTGTACAATGGAAATAACCCTTCTG
>RJWM01030031.1:0-23685 GCA_004363535.1 Dasyprocta punctata
CCAAAGAGAATTATGGATATTTGCAGAATAAAGTCTGAGTAATTCAATAAAGAAACTTGGGTAAAGCCAGGCGTGGTGGCGCATGCCTTAATCCGAGCACTCAGGAGGCTGAGGTAGGAGGAGCGTTGTGAGTTCGAGGCCGGCTTGGGCTACAACGTGGGTGCAAGGCCAGCCTGAGCTACATAGTGTGACTCTGCCTCAAAAAAAAACTAGGGCTGGGAGTTTGGCTCAGTGGCTTAAGCACCTGTTTGGCAGGCGTGAGGCTGTGAGTTTAATCCCCAGTGCCGCAAAAAAAAAAAAAAAAAAAAAAAAAAAAAAAAAAAAAAAAAAAAAAAAAAAAAACAAAGAAACTTGGGTAACTTTCTTTCATTCATCATCTCTGAACTTACTATAAATATTCTTGTTTAAAAACTACTATCTATGATAACACCGCACAAAACTTATGTGAAACACTCTTGGGAAGGGTTGCATCATATCATTTTCATAGCAGCTCTGCACGCAAAAGCAAAACTCAAATTTATTTAAAAAATAAACAGCCATAAATACCACCAACTTTTCTGACCTCCTCAGTAGGTCAAATGCATGCTGTCCCCACTGGGCCACACTCCCAGCCCAGCCATGAACAGCAACTGAGAGGCTTGAAGGCGGGGAATCCATGAGTTCTGTTGTTTTGTGTTTTCCTAACTATCATTCCATCAGTGACATACAATGTGTTGGGTCTAGTGGGAGTGTGTGGTGTGGGAGAGACGAAAGTTAGAAAATGAGGTTAGCGGTTTCTGTGGCAGTTGAGGGAAATGATAGCATGGGTAGCAGCAGAGATGGAAAAGAAAGGACTAGTTTGAAATACAGGCATCAGTATAAGCAACACTTGTTTACTGAAGGGACATAAGGAATGCGGAAAGGTTCCCAGGTTTCCAGCTTGGTTACCTGCATATCAATGGCAGGATATGCATAAGGAATTCATACAATTATAAATTTCCCCAGAGTCAAAATGATATCATTCTGAAAAGAAAATAATCAAATTACAAATATTCCTGTAAGAATAGTTTTTAAATTTTAGACAAATAAGTTTTAAATTCAAGTTTAATCTATCCCATTTTAAGCAGAGATATTGTGCTGGCATATTTCTGTAAGTAATATAAAGAGGCTATCAGGAATTTTTTTTTTTTTTTTTTTTTTTGTGGCACCGGGGATCAAACTCACAGCCTTGCACCTGCCAGACAGGTGCTTATGCCACTGAGCCAAACTCCCAGCCCTAGTTTTTTGAGGCAGAGTCGCACTATGTAGCTCAGACCAGCCTTGCGCTTGCATTGTAGCCCAAGCGGGCCTCGAACTCACAACGCTCCTCCTACCTCAGCCTCCCAAGTGCTGGGATTAAAGGGATGTGCCACCATGCCTGGCCTAGGAAATTTTAAACAGTGGAAAGCTTAACTTTCAGATACTCCCTTCAAATGTTTATAGCAGTTATCTCACTGTATAATCAAGCACACTAAAATTCAAGGATTTAAATTAGCCTGAGCTGGGCTTGGTGGCACATGCCTTTAATCCCAGCAGTTGGGAGGCTGAGGCAGGAGGATCATTGTGGGTTCAAGACCACCCTGGGCTACAAACAGAGTTCAAGGCCAGCCTGAACTGCAAAGTGAGATCCTGTCTCAAAAAATAGGGCTGGGGATTTAGCTCAGTGGCATAAGCATCTGCCTGGCAGGTGTGATGTTGTGAGTTCGATCCCCAGTACCAAAACAAACAAACAAACAAACAAACAAACAAAAATTATCAGTCTGGATGGAGGGATACGGCGTTGCTTCCTCTCCATGTCCTGGGCTTCCCCACAGCACAGTGGCTGAGTGCTAAGGGAGAATGATCCAAGAGCTGAACTGCCTTTTATGACCCAGCCTTGAAAGTTACATATCCCTACCACCTGAGGCAGTCGTAATGACCCACTCAAATCAAGGAAAAGGACTGCTGTCCTTTGGATGTGGAAAATCCCCTATAGGCCCATGTGTTAAAGATTTGCTCCCCAGCCTCTGGGGCTATAGGGAAGGGGTGGGACCTTAAAGAGGTGGGGCCTAGTGGGAGAATCTGGGGTCATAGGGTGTGTAACCTCAAAGGGGCTAATAGAACCCCAACTCCTTCTTTCTCTCTTGTTTCCTGGCCACAAAGTAGGTGGTTTTGCTCTGCTACCTGCTCCTGCCATGATGGGTCACCATGGGCCTAAAACAATGGGCCATTTGATCATGAACTGAAACCTGTGAAATCATAAGCCAAAATAAATGTGTATGTTTTATAAACTTGGTTATTAGAGATATAACTGCCACTTCTTGAGGAATGAGAGGCAAAGTGGAAGAACAAAGGAATCGCAAGTATTCTTACAATCAATTTTGTAATCCCAGGACCCTTGAAGGTTAAGGCAGATTGATCACAAATTTGAGCCTAGCCTGCACAACTTGGTGAAGCAGTGAGATTCTATCTCAAAAATGAAAAATAAAATAAAAAAGGACTAGCACTGTAGCTCAGTGAAAGGCCTTAGGTTCAATTCCCAGTACTGCTCCCCCCAAAAGAAAAGAAAAATACAATCTTCTGCATTAGGTATAGCATTTTATTCTTCTAAAGCTCACAGTTTTCCTTCTCAAATTACAAATAGTAAGGCTAAAGGAATATCTTGATTTTCTTTGGGCAAAAAAATCAGTCAAATGTTTGAAAGTCATTAGTAAAAATATGAAGAAATATCAAGACTAAATAATCAGGTTAAAACAGAAAGCCAAATCTATTTGGTTGATTGACAAGGTACTGTAGGATGCTAAAGACTGGTATCATCAAAATAGTGCATTCCAGAGTAATATGGGCAGTAAACTGGGAACACGATTTATTAATTCTGTAAGTCAAACTATTATTAAATGAATGTGATTTGGCAATACCTGTAATATTTTTCTTGTTTTGTAACTAAAGTTATAAATTTGGAATACGATGTACTTTTTTCCCCCCCAAAATACTTTTTAACATCTTGAATTCTTTTCAAAAACACTAACAAAAAGATATATGAAAATACAGATTTGGGAAAATGAGACAGAAGAATTAAGAAACCAAAGGAAAAAAATTAACGTATGGAATGTTGAAATTTTAAATTCTATAAACAAGAAAAAATATTTCTTATACCACTCAGGACCCAAAAGCCCTGGTTAGAACGGTATAATTTCTTTAGACTGTACCAAATACCAAAGATCATACATGTTATCATATTGTTTTCTGGTTTTCTTACTTCCAGCCACATGTACCGCTTCTACCGTCAAGCAGTTCTAGGTGTGCCCAATATATACCACCTCATTCTGATCCTCTGATTTCTGTGTTTGGCAGTTTGGGATTTTATTTTTTTTCTGAATGGAACTCTGATAACTTTTGCTGTTTTACTGGCACAACAGGATTACAGTGATGGGCTAATGCAAAGAAGGCCGGGTAGAAGATGTAAAGTCTATTTAATGGCAAAGGAGAGAACAGTCCATGTGCAGAAGATAATAAAGCATGCTCCAAGACAAGAGTTGCTGCTTCCAAATCCTTAAAGTTGTCCCCTGTGGATGCAGCTGTGGATAATACTAGCTGTGGGGACTGAATGATTGCAACAGATATGAAAGAATCTTTCACAATCCTCAGATATGTTTTTTAAAACCTTTAAAAATTATACTATACATGCAAACACAAATGTATATACTATATGTGTCAAGCTTGACGTGTTGTCACAAAATATTTCAAGAAAGTTTTTATGTCTTAAATTGTATTCTGCCTAATTCTTTTGGAAACTGATGTCAGGTCTGCCTGTTGAACAAAACAGCCTTAATGCATCCCTGATTATTTATTGCAAAAGTAGTATTTCTTAAACTCATAGCTTAGCTTAAGGTCAGGCTTCAAGGTTATACAGGACCTTTCCCAATTTTTCTAGCCCCTATCATTTCTCTTTCTTCTCTGACCTCTTGCTTATTCTGGACCACACACTTTAATCAGTGGCTCACTAGTAGCCTCACACCTATTCTGTTCCCATTGCTTATTTTGAAAGCATGTATTACTCACTATTTAATAGCAAAGTTAGTTTTCCTTAAGATGTATTATTTAAAAGTTGTTTTCTTTAAGTAGTATTATTACAAAAAGCAGAACTAGATTGAATTTTATCAGGAAATAACTACACAATTAAATCCAGGAATGCACTGAATATCCAAATCTTGACTATTCCAAACCAAAGGTCCAAATATTTTGACAGTTTGTATGTCATAAAACAATTCATTCATGTAATCGGAGATCTTTATAAATTCTTATAAATTTATCTTTATAAACTGTTCCTACAGCTTATCAGAAATGTATTTTGGAACATTTCCCAAACTGCAAACGTGTAGACTAGACCCCAGCTGTGGCAGGGCCTCCTCAGGACAAACAGAGCTGACCAATTGTCCTTGAAGTCACTGTGCTCAGGTAGTGGCCTGTGTAGTCAGGGGTTTCTTTTATATATTTTACTTAAAGCATACTATAACCAGTTTTGCTCAACAAGTTAGTGAAGATGATAAAGTATTACTCAAGTCTAGCAAGAATGTAAAGAGACAGGTACTACCACATACAGTATTGATGAGAGTGTAAACATTCAACCACCCCTGGAAAAGCCAACACATTCTGAGTAAGTACTGTACTTACTAAGAATCCTTACACCTTTATGCTCAGTCATTCCATTTCCATTTGACTATAAGTATGTGTTTATAAATGTGGACAAATCAAGGTGAATATAATTATTACGTATCACAATTATGTTGTATAAATAAAAAATTTGTAAAATAAGAAAAACGCAGATAAAGATTTATGTACAGAGATGTTTAATCTAACATTATTTATATAGAGGAAACACAGCAAAACAACCAACCAGCAACAGGGAAAATGTTAACCTGTGGTTATGTTTCCATGTGGACCATTAGGCAGAAAAAATAATAAAGTTCATGAATAAATTTTAGGCATGAAAAATACTCAGCATGTAAGTTTTAAAAGGTAGCATGCAAGACTTTCTGTTCAATTATCGAATTTCACATGCATGTAACACAAAGGAACTATTATTTGATGCGATTATTAGATATTTATTTTCCATTTATATTTTCCGTATTTCCTACAGCAAACTCTATTACAACTTGTTTTTGAAAAATATTCATTTGGCAGTATTTTAGAATGTAATTAGGCATTCAAAATCTTAATCGTAATGCACTCTGATAATTTAAAAATCATAAGATCTTCACAAAATTGTGAATTTGGATATCCTTTCCCTTACACTTTCACCTCAAATCATTTCCCACGATCTCAATTTCATTTTTAAATGTGAGCATTTTTAGGTTATTATGCTTCCCTGGGATGATATATTTTTAATTTTCTTCACTAAAGAGAATACTAAAATATGGATTAAAAATAAAAGCTAGCAGTATCTTTGATTTTCATATGAAAGTAGTCCTACTACATCATGCATTTAGTTAACAAGTGCTAACACGCGGAGGAACGTTTTTCTAGGTAATTTTTATCGGCAGGGAACCGGGTAGTGATCGCACCCGGACACCTCGGTCTATCCGCGAGCCACCCAGACACTGGACGGCGGAAAAAACGCACCGGGTTCAGCAGACCCAAAGGTGCTCTCTGGGGTGTGGGCGGGGGACCCGCAGGATAGCGGCCCGGGCTTACCCAGGGTGGCCTTGAAAGATAGCTCTGGGAAACCTGAGCCCAGAGGCGACGCAGAGGACACCGCGTTGTGGGCCACCAAGGATGACAATAACAAAGATGCCTCTCAGGAGAAGCAAGATCTCGCGGACCTAACTACAGCACGCCGAAGAGAGGTTTTCGAATTTTAAAGTGGGATGTGTGTTGATGCAGTGCCCCTCTCCCATTTATAAAAACATTTCAAATATTCACTCGACTTTGGGACTTCAAGTTCCCCAACAAAAACAACAAAACGCAAGGCAACGCAATGCAACACACTGAAACAAAGTCCTGCCCCAACAAGTCTCAACTCAACCCGGAGCAGCAGGCCGGCGGAGCGGGCGGGGCCCGGGCCGGGTCTGCGCCTGCGCCTGCGCCTCGGGGAAGCGGCCCCCCGAGGGGGCGGGGCCTGTTTCCAGGTGGGGTTCTCCAGGCAACAACCCGGCGCCGGCGTCTGATCCTAGCCGCCCGCCCGGCACCTGAGGGCTTCGGGTGAGTGCGGTGGTGCCGGCCCCTAGCTGTTGCCGCGACGGCCGGCCTGCGCAGCCTCTTTGCTCGTGGCGTCAGGCCCCCTCGGGGTCCCGGAACCCGGTTCTAATAGCGCGGGACGCTGCGGGACGTGGACGGCGAAGGAGGCGAGGGCGGACGTCCCTGCCGGGCGCGGTGCACGGCCGCCCTTCCGCGGGGACTCAGCGCGGAGCCCCGCAGGCGCTCGGACTCAGCGAATTGCGAGTCCTTCCTGCGACGGAAGTAAGTCGGAACTTTATTTAGGGGGCGCTCGGCGCTTGCGGGGTAGGTTTCCATTAGATGAGGATGTGTGTGTTGACACTGGTCACCCGACTGGGTCTGTGCGGGCTTCGGCGTGGGCGAGTCAGCTGAGGGGGGAGTGGCCGCACCCGGCAGGTAGAGCCGAGCGGGCGGGCGCTTTCCCAGACTGTGCTTGCGACGGCGCTGCCTCCCGCTGCTCGAGGGCGGAGTGTCGCCGCCTGGAAGTCAGAGCTTGGGAAAAGCACTTGTGTGGCGTTACACAGCTGTCTTTGGGGAGTTCTTCAGAGAACGTCACCTGATCTAGATTGTTTTCAGTGCAATAAAAGGCCATGACCTACCAAATTTTTTCAATGCTTGTGTTTTAAGGCTTGGGGTGGGTGGAAGCGGAGCTTTGGCAATTAAAATAGAGGAACAGCTTTTTTTTTTTTTTTTTTTTGGGTAGAAATTCCCATAAATAGAATTAAGACAAGACATTATAAATCGTACAAGTCAAGGTTATGCCTTTATCTTTAGGGCCGAGTACTGTCTTATTCTACACCGTTTTTTAAAAATTGCCAGTTTTAGAAAAACTTTTGGTAGCTATACTCTGTGATCATGTCATATTTCAGATATAGTATTTAAAGTATTAAAGAAAATTTATGTGAGCACATTAGGTATCTGACATGCTATAGATACAGAAGTAAGTAAGATGGATAAAGTACCTACTCCTTTGGAATTTTATATTCTAGTAAGGGGAGACACATAATTCAATAAATATCTGATGATACTGGTAATTGCTACATTGAGGGTTGAAACAGAATGATGTACTAGTCTAGAGACTAGCAACTTTAGCTAGAGTAAGCCTTTCACGGAGGAGGGACATTGAAATTGAGATCTGAATGAGAAATAGGATCCCACAAGCAGAGAGGAAGGTGTTTCAGCTGCTTTGTGTGGTTAAAAGACCAGAATGAGTTTGCCTTAGGAGGCCAGAAAGAAGGCAAAGGAAGAGCCGAGGTCTGAGAAGTAGGCAACCAACAACCATATCATATCAGGTTTTGTAAACCATGGGGAGGAGTTTGGCTTTTCTTTGAAATTTGTGCATTTGTTTTTGAGTACAGTCTGGTTAAGCGCAACTGTTGGTTTCCTTGATTTAGAATTGGCTAGTCATCTTAAATCTTTTGTATCATTCTATCCCAAGGTGGCAAGGTATGACGATTGTTTTCAACACATCCACTTAAGTTTTGAGTGACTTTGTTGTTCTTTAATGAGCAAATCCTACAATTGCCTTCTTTTCATTTCCAAAAATTTTTAAACTACTAATTAGTAAATTACAAACAGGAATTAGATTGTGCAGACATGGAGAATTGTACGCAATGAGCTTCTAAATTTTATGTCATAAAATTTTTGACCAAAACCACATTTTTATTATGGAGCAACTAAAAAGTAATTACATCTTTTGGTTAATGTCTGTCTTGTTCTTTTTCCAGCATTCTATTTGCATTGTTGAGAACAGAAAGTAAACTATGACCTAGGTGATTCTGTTGGATACATAGTAATTTAGAATGGTGGAAGATCAACAAAGACATGTTTTTCATTTTTTTCTACTAATCTCAAAATCATATTATCTTTGTTTTTTTAATTTTACATTTTAAGCTGATTAAACCTTTAGAGAAAAGTGAATTTTGTTTAACATATGTGTTTAACACATGAATATTTTGTTTAAAAAGCATAATGACATTTTTGATTGTTTAATTTTCCCATGCCTGACGCATATCTTGATTTATATGCAAATAAAGTCTTTGTATCTTATTTTCTTTGTCACTATGTCATACTTCTGAATTTTGAATGGCTATAAGGAGAAGGAAGGAAATGTCTATCTTTAGACTGCTTCGAGAGTATTTCCATAGTCAATAATGGTTTAATAGGTAAGCTAAACCCTATAAACTTGAACTCCTTTATGGATAATACCATTAAGCAAGAATACAGTACATGATTGACCCATGTATGGGTCTGTCTAAATAAACTCAAAAAAAATGTTTAAAGCTGTCTCTTTTTTAAATTTAGTCTTATGTTGAAAATGAAAGTGAACTGTTCAGTTGCTCTTAAAACCGGAAAGAGTATTTAATGAATTTACTGTTATACTCAAAATCCTGTACACCTAAGATAAGGATCTTTGCCAATAGAAAGGCACTGCTCCAAATGTGAATGGCATTAGGAAGAGTTGCAATTTCTTTGTTTTTTTGCTTCTTGAAGTTGTTGAAGCTTCCTTCTGTAGATACTTTGTGGGAAAATAATGTCTGAATATGGTTTCGATTTAGTCTGAACTCTTTTGCTTGTTTGGTTGTTTGATTGTTTCATTTTGATTTTCCTTTATTTGAGTTATTAACTTTGCATTTAACTCTGAAATTTCCATTTTCTTTTTCTTTTTTAGATCTTTGTGCTTGTCATTTAATTCAACTTTTTTCTGCATATCTTGATAAAATCTATTACTATCTTATGTTTCTCATTGATTTTCATTTCATGTACAAGTTTAATGATAATTACTCTTATATTCCTGTTCATGAGACTTTAGCTTTCCCTTTGTCATATCAGCATGTTTTAGTTGTTCATTTTCACCTTTTTAAAATTGAGACTTTGTTTGCATTACTTTTAATAAAAAGGTCATCTTTTTCAATTGAATATCCAGTATGTTATTCTTTCACTGGTTTCTTTCATTTTCTTTTCTGTCTGTGAGAAATGCTTGGTAAGTTTATCAGTATTCACACTGCTAGTCTTTTTTGTACATCCTTTTCTGCTTTCATCCATGTTTGAACTACTGTTGTTCCTGTTTCCTCAGTGTCTCTTACTGTAGTTGAGTCTTGGAGGCAGAAAAAATAGCTTTGGCTCCACTCCGTGGAGGGAGCAGCTGAAACCTTATGTTAAAATAATGAAAAATCTTTTTTGTTGTTGTTCTTTTGTTTTTTTGTAATGTTGGGGATCAGCCTCCTAGAGTGCTGAAATTACAGGAGTATGTCACTGTAACTGGCTGTGAAAAATCTTTCTGAGTTTAGAATGGTGGCTCTGAAATGAGGCCTTGTTGAGAATTAGTTATGGGAAAGACTTCAAAGGTGAAATTAATGGAGGTTCTAAAGGTTCAACATCAAATCAGGTTGAAGTTATCTGTCAAAGTTCTTTGCCAGGGTGTGGAACTTTATTGGATGGCTATGATCATCATGAGACTTTATAGTCTTGCAAATTTTTTTTTTTTTTTTTTTTTTTTTGCAGCACCAGGGATTGAACTCACAACCTTGCACCTGCCAGGGCAGGCGCTTAAGCCACTGAGCCAAACTCCCAGCCCTGGTTTTTTTTGAGGCAGGGTCGCACTATGTAGCTCAGGCCGGTCTTGCACTCACGTTGTAGCCCAAGCCGGCCTCGAACTCACAGCGCTCCTCCTACCTCAGCCTCCCGAGTGCTGGGATTAAAGGTGTGCACCACCACGCCTGGCCCCAAATGTATTTCTTATTAGTACATGCTTGTGGTACATAAGGAGTCCATTCATCTTGGGAAGTTGATCCATGTACATACTGTATCTTAATTCGTTTTACTTCCTCCTCCCCTCCTTATTCATCCCTAAATCCCTTCCCATCTCCAGGAGATTTATCTCCCTGTTTATCCTGTAATCTTTTATTTTGCTCATTAGATTGTTTATACTTGGGTTCCTTATATTACAGAGAAAACACATGATAGTTAATTCTTTGTCAGATTTTATTCATTTAGCATTAAATGATTAAGTGATTTCATTTAGCATTAAATAGTCTCCAGGTGCATCCATTTTCCTACAGGTGACTCAAATGTATCTTTGGTGGCTGAGAGTACTCCAGTGTGTATATTACACCACATTTTCTTCATACCCCTATCAATTGCTGGTCATATAGGCCACTTCCAAGATTTACCTGTTATGAGTTGTGTGACTATAAATGTGGGCATGCATATCATTGTAATATGAGGTCTCTTACTCTCTCAGGAAGAATCTTGTAAATGTTTTATGTCTCCATATAATCCTTATCTCAGGTAATAAGTATTTTATTCTTTAAAAACATTAATGTAGGAGCTTTCTTTGAGCAAATTCTTAAGTTGATCTTGGCTCTTTGACATGAGTTTCAGTTGCATTTATCTGATTTCCTAAAATGATGTAACTTTTCCCAATTTAAAACTTGCAGGCCTTTTTACTTCAAATAAAGAACATGGTGAAATTAATTCACACCTTAGCTGATCATAGTGATGATGTCAACTGCTGTGCCTTCTCTTCTTCACTGTTGGCTACTTGCTCCTTGGACAAAACAGTTCGTCTGTACTCCCTAAGTAACTTCGCTGAACTGCCACACTCTCCGCTGAAGTTCCACACCTACGCTGTCCATTGCTGCTGTTTTTCTCCTTCAGGACATATTTTGGCATCGTGTTCAACAGATGGCACCACTGTGCTGTGGAGTGCTCACAGTGGACAGACGTTGGCAGTGATGGAACAACCCGGGGGTAGCCCTGTGAGAGTTTGCCGGTTTTCCCCAGACTCCTCCTGCTTGGCATCAGGGGCAGCTGATGGAACTGTTGTTTTGTGGAATGCACAGTCACACAAGTTATATAGGTATGTATGTTTACATGTTTTCTGTATCTATCTTGTTAACAAGCAGTACCAAAGAAATAAAAAGCAGAAAGCAAAGTATTTTGATGATCTGAGGAAACAGATTTCAAATAGTACAATGAAAATTACTTTGACTTGTCTTCTGAAGGTCAAAAAAGTAGATTAATATGATTCCTATAGTGGATTTGCTTGGCTTTGAGAGAGTTTTGAATTTTCGATCTTTCTTTTTTAATCTTGTTAAGTTTTTATGGACTTTTACTGAGAGTTAGACAAACAAAGCAAGTAGTCTTTTGAGTAAAGTTCAGATATTTTAGGCTGATTTTTGTCACTCATGACTCAGGTGTTCTCAGTAATGGCAGCATGGAGGGTTAAGCCCCACTGAAGAGATGCAGCTCTTTTCCTGACTGGGATTCTTGCTATGTGAACAAGCAGCCCAGAAGGAGGAACTTCATTGTAGGTGTAGAGGTGTTTGTCATTTGTATCTGAAAAAACTTACCTGAAAAAGTCTTTCAAAGAAAACATACATCAATTAATTTACATTGGCAATATTTTTCTGTAGCTTACCAAATTAAGACCATAGTCTTATTTTTATTAAGGTAAACTACACATAAAATTTACTGTTTTAATGATTTTAAATACACTTTAAATGTTACCAGTTAAAACAGTCAGGTGTGGTGCCTCAGGCCTGTAACCCCAGCACTCAGAAGACAGACAGGAAAATCATCATGACTTTGAGGCCAGCCTGAACTACACAGTGAGTCCCTGTCTCAAAAAACAAACAAAATAATATGGTCTAATGTTCCTCCCCCTCTGCCTCTAGTCAATGCTTAGAGCACAAATGCTAGTCAGTTGCACATTTAAGTTAAGATTGAAGAGGGGATATGTTTTAGGTGGTATTAATAAATGCTTAGTTTAACAAAAAAGCAAAGAAAGAATAAAATGTCTTTATGTGAATGAAATCCAGCTGACAGCTAAGGAACCTTTTTTTCACTTATCAGGTGGTGGGTTCTGCCTTTATAGTCTTAACTTTTTATTGTACATAATTAACATACACTGATTGTTGGGTTCATACCAGTTTATTTTTCCTAGTGGAGAAAATAATATTGTCAGCACAGTGCTTCTCTTCCTTCGCCATGATAATTTGTAAATTTTTCATACTATTTTCTTTTCACAAAGAATTTACATTTGAATATGAGGTGAAAGACCTTACTGTTGTTTCGGAGATTTTGATACAGAAGTTAAAAATGCTTTTCCCTCAATATAACATTTTTTTCAAGAAAAATAGTTTTGTATTTTTTTTTTTTTTTTTTTTTTTGTGGCACCAGGGATTGAACTCACAACCTCACACCTGGCAGACAGGTGCTTAAGTCACTGAGCCAAACTCCCAGCCCTGGTTTTTTGAGGCAGGGTCGCACTTTGTAGCTCAGGCTGGCCTTGTGCTTGCGTTGTAGCCCAAGCTGGCCTCAAACTCACAACGCTTCTCCTACCTCAGCCTCCCGAGTGCTGGGATTAAAGGCGTGCACCACCATACCCGGCTTGTATTCTTTTTTTAAAAAAATGTATGGCTCTAATTTTTGTTGCTAATTATTGTTGTTTTTTTTTTGTAAGTTTTGTAGACTTTAATGTGTTCAAACTGGCTTGCCATATGGAAAAATATGAAGATACATGGACTTTGGTTCAAATTCCTATAGTGTTGGCAAAAACATATTAGTTAAAATGTTTAAATCGTCTCGTGATTTTAGAAGGCATATCTCAGTTTAGAATTTATAAATGGTATCTTACTTTTGTAGGTATCATTTGCCTTTTCTCTGTAGTTCTGTGATGGCCATGTACGCTTTTTTTTTGCTATTTTAAACTGCTGTTACAGATTGTAATATAAAAGATGCTGTGAAATAAAAACTTCCCTTTTTGGTTTTTGTTTCAGATGTGGTAGTGTTAAGGATGGCTCCTTGGTGGCCTGTGCATTTTCTCCTAATGGAAACCTCTTTGTCACTGGCTCTTCATGTGGAGATTTAACAGTGTGGGATGATAAAATGAGATGTCTGCATAGCGAAAAAGCACATGATCTTGGGATTACTTGCTGCGATTTTTCTTCACAGCCAGTTTCTGGTTAGTTATTTTAGTTTTTTAAGTACTAGAAATCCCCATTTGTAATTTGTATATAACTTTTTGTTCTTGTATTCAGTTTAATTTTATTAATACAGTGGAAGGCTGTCTTAATTGCTTTTTACAGAATCATTTTTTCTCTTAGATCAAAATGAAATCATGGAAAATATTATGAGAAAATTATTTTTCATGTATATAAGGGATGATTTAACTTGGCACAGTAGGTCAGTTGCTTAAATATGGAAATTTAGACGACTTGACTATTAATTTTACCGTGATCTTTAAATATACTGATATTCAAATAGAAACGTGAAGTTAAAAGTTGGAAAGAGAAGTCACATTTCTAATTTAATCTTCCAGAAGCTAATTTTATAAAATTGTTTGTTTGATTACATAGTTTAAAAAGGGAATTTTTCTTTTCTGTGTTAAAATGATAATTTTGCCTTTGACCTTTTCAGGCTTACTGCTAGATCAGCAATGTCTATAGCAACATAGTGAGAATCATATAGGTAAATTAAAAATGTTTAGTAGATGAAATTACTAACAGTGCACATTTGTAATAATCACCCAACATCTCTAGTGTTATTTGGATCATTGATCATCAGTAGAAATTATTAAACTGTTTTTCCTTTTTTGGTGAATTTTTGAGAAAGGGTCTTGTTGTGTAGTACAGGCCAACGTTGGACTCATGATCCTTTTGCCATGGCCTCCTGAATGCTGGGATTATAGGCATTCCTGAATGCTGGGATTATAGGCATGTGCCACCATGTCAAGCACTATTTTTCCTTTTATTTTGTACTGAGTCTTCAAAATCCGGTGTGTATATTGCAGCACATTTCAGTTTGGAATAGCTGCATTTCAAGTGTTTAGTGCCCACTTAGGGGTGTTGGTGACTTTATTAGAAAACACTGATCCAGACAGTCAACAGGATGGATTTGGGCTTCCCCTGTTTCAAAAACATTAATGGCTGAAAATATGATTAACATAAGGTAAAATCCTATATCTAAAAGGCAAAACCTGTAAGTACCTTGCATATTCCATTTTGTCTGAATTTCAGATCATTTTTGGCTTCCTGTATTCTTTTCAGCCGCAGTGACCTACTTTCATTTTTCAACATTCCTAAGATTTTAAAGGATTTTACATGTTAACCCTTACCCTGGTTCATTCTTTAGTCATCCTTTAGATTTTGGTTAGAAAATTACTGTTGAAGAGGCTTCTCTATTCTTTTACATCACATGTATCATTTCAATATCTTCTATTTGTACTCTTTGATAGATTTTACAGAAGAATCAAAGTTTTTAATTATATATTCAGTTACATGGATTTGTTTTGTTTTGTTTTGAGATGGGGTCTTGCCATATTATCCAAGCTGGCCTTGAGTTCCTACATTCAGGCAGTTCTCTGGCTTCAGCTGCTGGGATTATAGGCCCGTACTGTCATGTCCAGCTTCTATATGGATAATGTTTCATGATGTTTTTTCTATTAGCTTGTAAGCCCCATGCAGACATGACCTGGGTCTGTTTGTGTCACAGTGCCCAGCACAGACAGTATGCCTCATATGTAGATAAAAATTCATATACCCAATGTATAAGTGAAATACCATATATTGAATAAAAATTGGTAAGCAGGATTCCTTTTAGTGAGTTGCTGAAATTTTTAGTTTTTTATTTATTTTTATTTTTTGTAGTACTGGGGATTGAGTCCACCACTGATGTACTATGTGAGCTCTTTTTATTTTTCATTTGAGACAAGATCAAAGTTACCGAGGCTGGCCTTGAATTTGCTTTCCTCCTGACTAGCTGGGATTATGGGTGTGTCCCTGGCTAATTTTTTATTTTTTAACCTTTTCTATTTATTTTTTAATTTTTATAAATTTTTTTAACCTTTTAACATCATGTAAGGGACTAATCAGTTTTCATGAACTGATTCTTTTTTTTTTTTTTTTTTTTTGTGGCACCTGGGATTGAACTCACAGCCTCACACCTGTCAGACAGGCGCTTAAGCCACTGAGCCGAACTCCCGGCCCTAGTTTTTTGAGGCAGGGTCGCACTATGTAGCTCAGGCTGGCCTTGCGCTCGCGTTGTAGCCCAAGCCGGCCTCAAACTCACAACGCTCCACCTACCTCAGCCTCCCGAGTGCTGGGATTAAAGGTGTGCGCCACCACGCCCGGCTATGAACTGATTCTCAAACTCCTGCCTTATATATTTATTTATTGTCTGTACCGAGGATCGAACTCACAGTCTTGCGCCTGCCAGGCAGGTGCTTAAGCCCCTGAGCCAAACTCCTGGCCCCATGTTTTTGGAGGCAGGGTCGCACTATGTAGTTCAGGCCGGCCTTGCTCGCATTGTAGCCCAAACTGGCCTCAAACTCACAATGTTCTGCCTACCTCAGCCTCCCAGTTGCTAGGATTAAAGGCGTGTGCCACCATGCCTGGCCCACTCCTACCTAATTTAATTAAGCAATTAATTTTTTAATATAGTGTGTTTTTTTATTCTACAAAGAATAGGTTATCATGAACAAGAACTGTTTCTTCCATTTCTGTGGTATTTTCTCCACGTCTTATAGGCTGTCAGTGAATCTTTGATGAACTATAAAGACATGGGGAGATTGAGCATGCTTTTTTTATTTTATAGGACCTGGAAACAGATTTTCAGTTAAAAAAAAACCCAAAAAACATTATTATATTAATATTAGAATAAAACTATGGGCAGCTTATGGGGTTGGGAAAGGTTCACTAAACCAGGAAGAGATTCTGAAGTAATAGACATGTCCTTACCCTGCCTTGAAGAAATTTCAAAGTATGTCTTTTTCTTAGTATCATTTTAGTCCCTGTGTTTTCGGTTAGTTCTTCTGTTGAAATAGATACTACCTTTTATGTGTCAATTCCCTCAAATAGATTAATACATGTTTTAAAAGTGATTATTACAAAAATTTGTTGGAATTTCTATCCTTACTTAGAAAATAAAGTATATAATTTTAATTAGTTGTTTAATTTGGTATTTGTTAATATCTGTAAATAATTATGACATTAGTTCCTCAGGCTTGTAATATTTTGCTCAAATAAAGAAAAATAATCCTGTTTGCACCTGAGGATAAGTGGTCATGCCAGTTTTTAAATGTTAAAGAAAGCATAGCATGGTTTAGGTTATTACCACAATTTAAATATTTTTCCTGAGGAAAAAGTGTGTCTCTGTATAACTAAATATTGAGCGTAGGCACACTTTAGGCTTCATAATTTTTCATTACTCTAACTGAATTCTCACTACCTAAAGCAAGTTCAGAATTAACTGCGGGAACCTAGTTAGTTAAAAAGCAATGAGAGTATGGCTTTTCCAACCAGGTCCAATACTTAAATATCTTACTGTCATTTACTAAGTAAAAATATTTTACTTTAAAGACAGAGAGTATCAGAAATTCCTTATGTTCATTAAGATCTCTCTGAGAAAGGTTGTACTTTGTCTGCACCTGTGCTGTTCAAATCAAAATGCTGCCCAGAAATGGTGATACATACCTATAATCCCAGCTGCTGATGGGCAGTGGTAGCTAAAGCAAGAGGATCACAAATCCAAGGCCAGCTTGGACAACTTAATGTGACCCTGTCTGAAAAATAAAGGGATAGGGATGTGACTGTGGTAGAGTGCTTGCTTACCATGTGAAAGTCTGGGTTCAATTTCAGCACTGTAAAACAAAGCAAAACCAAACCAAATCAAAATGCTGTTGAAATGTGGAAGTCTCAATGGAGTTTGCAAAACTTTAAATGAAATGGAAGTAAATTTGTTGCATGTTAGTAAAACATGTATTTTAGAGCATAAGTGGATAAAAATTTGTATATGCAGTATATAAATCAAATACCATATATTGAGTATTTGTAAATACCAGGGTAGAGTCTTAAGATGGATGTTAGGTTTCTTAACTCTGCTTTACTTCATATGTATGCTAAAACCATCTCTGATGAGACTGCATCCCTAATATGAGGTGGAACTTGTGTAAGATTGAGTTGGTGATATTGATACTCATATTACCCACAAGTATTTAGGGACTTAATCTAGTAGCTGTATAATAATATACTGAAATTCTGTAAGAAAGTTCAAGCTAGTGGTTTTTTGAGATGATTTTTTTTATTACTTTCCCTGAATCATGTAATATTTTTCTCCAAGTGAGCTGAATTGATGTTATTTGGATTTATAAGTTTGGTCTATTTATTAAATGAAATGGAAGAAAATTTCCACTGTTCCATATGAATTATAGAACAACCTTTTAAAAAACTGATGTATAGAAAATACTTGAGTTTTGAGTGATTAACATTTTTTTTCATAACTGACACTCTTCTTCCCAATTTGGCCCACTAGTGATAGCCTATAAAATTGATGCCCTCCTTTCATGGCTCAATATTGGCCATTTCAGCCTTGAGTTACAGCTTTAGAGGCATTTTATTGAAAATTCAGGTCTAAAGTTATATTCTGTATAGTACCTTGTTTAAAAGAAATTCTTTTAAATTCATTAGATGGTATAAATTAGTATTAATATGACTTAAATGAATAGTATTAATGGATCTCAGTATAAGAAATTGATTTCTTAAAAAATTTAAATGTTTTATTAGTTCTTTGTATTTATTTTTAAAAATTTACTGTTTTAGATGGAGAACAAGGTCCTCAGTTTTTTCGATTGGCATCATCTGGTCAGGACTGCCAAGTCAAAATTTGGGTCGTTTCTTTTACCCATGTCTTAGGTATGTTTTTGATCAATACATCTCTAAAATTATTTGTGATCTAGATAAAATTTGTTTGATTTTTTTTTTTTTTAGATACTCTGATATGTGAAAGTGATTAAAAAAATGTTTTAAGAAACTTGTAATGTAAATAATACATGCAGTTTAAAACTCTTCGGCTGGGGATTTGGCTCAGTAGTGTAAGTGCCTGCCTGGCAAGTGCGAGGTTAAGAGTTCAATCCCTGGTACAAGATAAATAAATAAATTAATTAATTGATAAAACTCTTGAAACTTTCTGACTCAGAAACTTACCCATATCTATACCACACATATTCCTACTCACCAGAGGAACCATTTTGCACTGGTTTTCAACTCTTTTGTTGGCTTTCAGAGTTTCTGGAAATGAGGTTTTACCATGGTGCTTTTAATTTGCTCAGGATAGTTACTGTTTTACATAATTTGGGTCTATTCCCCATACATTGTCCTGTTTGGACTTTTAGTCAAGAAGTTTGTTACGGTTGTGGATGTAACTCAGTGGTAGAAGGCCTATTTTACGTGATGGCCTGGGTTCAGTCCCCAGGACCACAAACAGCAACAACAGTGAAACAAATCTGTGTTGTTTGGTTTTGGATTGTGGCATTCCTTTATGTTGTTTCTTTAAGGATTCCTTTTCTGTTGTTCTCTGTTTATAACTCCTGTTAGTTGAATGTTGAATCTCCTGAATTGATTCTCTGTGTCCTCCCCCAATGTTTCCAATCTTTTTAAAAACATTTCAATTTTTAAAAAAATTGCTCAGTTTTTTACTTTAACCATTTTTTTTCTTTTAATGTTTAATCTTACTTTTTTTTTTTTTTTTTTGGTACCAGGAATTGAACTCAACCTCATGCTTGTCAGACAGATGCTGTGCTGCTGAGCTATATCCCTGGCAGTCTTACCACATTTTAAGTTCTCTTTCCTGATCATCTCTGTTTCCTTTGGGGGCTTTTTTTGTTTGTTTGTTTGTTTTCCTTACTGTGATTTTTCTCATTCACTTGTCTCAAGGTCCTTAGTATTTTATTTACACTTAATAATTGGATAATAAGATATTCAGGAACTCTGTGCCTGTGGATGTTCTGTTGTTGGTGACTTCACTTTAGGATGGATTCTGCTGAGAGAAGGATTGGGGGCAAAGAGGATGGAGGTCTTTGTGGCCCTGGAGCTCCACATGCCATCATTATTTTACATTAGGAAGCTTATCTGGACATAAGCACCTGGCTTTTATGTGGCATACTATGGATTGGGACTAGGTTGAACATAGACATTGAATGGTCCACGTACAGACTTTTAGTTAATGTTTCTAATTTCAAGACTATGTCTTTCATTCTGATTTTTGTTTTTCTTGGTGGTTTATAGTTCCGTATCTTGAGGGGTTCTCTAGGACAAAATAACTTTCTCTTGTCCCTACTCCCCTTCCTTTGTGTTTTAGGCTGTTACTCCTCTATATGGTCTCATCAATTAATCTGCTTCCTGACTTCCCATTTTCTTCATTCATTTACATTTGTATCTGTATTAATTCAATCATTATCATTTTAAGGGAGACTTTGAAATTGTGTGGTTAAGTGAGCATCTCGATTCAGATGCCTCAAAATAGTCTTTGTAACCCAACAGGGTTTAGTTGCATCACAAACCATGTTTCTGTCATTCATAGCTATAATAGTATAGAGAGAAGAGCCCAATACCCAGAAAGAAATAATCCCTTTTGTGGTAGAAATTTACTCATTTACTGCCTATTAGTTTCCCTGTAGTAATCATTTTAATGTATGTCATGCTGGTGAGGATGAGAGTTCCTGTGCTTCTCTGGTTTATCCAGCGCTTACTTTTGCCTTTCTTTACCACAAGTAAAATTTTGGTGAGAAATGATAAGTATAGTCATTTGTATGTATAATTATAATTATCCTCAATAATTCTTTGAAATCCTTTCATACATTTTCTATAAAATATTTTTACACTGAGTTTTTAAAAACAGTGTATAAATGTGCAGTTAAATCTTTTTTATGAAGCATTTGTCTTCGTTGGTACCTTATTTTAATTACTTATTTGTATGCAGTAGACAATAGGGGTCATATACTTGAGAATACAAACTATTCATGTGGTCATATTGCAAGTTCTGTAGTGTTCGTTTCACAGTTTAATATTTTTGCTTTGATTATTATAATTGAAAGCCCTTTGAAATTCAGCATTGTACTTGTGGCATTTAGTGTTGTGTCTTTAATGTCCATATCTGCTCTCCCAGGTAATAATATTTTTTCTCTTTTGAGTTTAAAACTTTTACTTGCTCTCATAACTTTCTTTTTGTTTAGTTAAATACTTGCTATCTTCTTTAGCAGACTTTTATCACTTCAAAAAAGGTTTTGTGTCTGATAGATTTCACTGATTTCCTTGTCCCTCCTAGGCTAACTTCTCAATTGTTTTTCTAGGTTGTCACCAAAACTTTAAATTTCTGTAATTTACCTTTAAAAGACTTGATATTTATTTTCAGCAATTGTAGAAAGCATAAAAAACATTTTAGTGTTACCATACTTTGTAAGTAGGAGTGTTATATATTGGAATAATAGTATGTATAAATTGCCATTGATTTGATTTACAGAGTGAGAAAATGTTTTGCTGATATCAGATTTTACAAAATATAAGCATTTTACGTTTCAGTCTCGAGTAATTAGCATATTTTCTTTTTAACAGACACTGAAATGTTTGTGTATAGTTTAAATGTGTAAAGTAATTTGGTAGCTATAAAATTATCCCCTGTAACCCTTACTGAACACATCATTTTTTAGTCTATTATTAAGCTTTCATACCATTTATCCACCATACATTGGAATTGTTTGCTATATGTTTAAATGCTTGAGTTGCGTGAGGATTTAAAATTTTGTGTCCCTTAGGCACCCAAAGGTTATTTATGTAATAAATACGTGAAATAGTGTTAAGTTAGAAATGAATTTCAAGCATGGTCACTTGCTAATTTTTTTCACCTTGATTGCAGGTTTTGAATTAAAATATAAAAGTACTTTGAGTGGGCACTGTGCACCTGTTCTTACTTGTGCTTTTTCCCATGATGGGCAGATGCTAGTCTCAGGGTAAGCTATTTAGTTTAATTTTCTTAAGCTATTTTGATATGAAATATAACACACAAACAGCAAAGTATGTAAAACCTAAAGAGCAGCTTGATGAATTACTATGATGCAAACTTTATAACCTTAGGTCAAGAAATAGAACATTGCTGGTTTTGCCCCAGAAGCCCTCTTTCTTATGTCCCTTTCTGGTGACACTCCCCGGGGCATGCGCAGTACTGCATTTTCTTCTAAGTTAATTTAAGCCAAATCATATGTTGTTAATTATTTTGTGTCTATGCATCCTTAGTTAACATTATGGTAATAACATTCATTCATATTATTACATTTAAATGTGGCTCATTGACTTTTATTACTGTATAATATTCCATTGCAATATGTACACCATAATATTCACTTTAATAAGTGGCTATGTGGATTTCCAGTTTAGAAGCATTATAATAATTATTACATAAATATATCTCTGAATACATAGGAATGGAATTGCTGGGTCATAGATTGCATTTTTAACTTTAGCAAATAGCATGAAACTGCTTCCAAGTGATTGAACAATTGATACTACTATAGCCATGTTGTTTTATATTCTAACCTACTCTCAGTATTGTGGATCTTTTACATTTTAGCCATTCTGGTGGGTGTACAGTATTACCTTTCCATGAATTTCATTTATATTCCCTCAAAATGATGAGGTTGAAACTTTCTTGAATTTATAGAATATGTATGTTTCCCTTTTTACGAAGTGCTTGTCTATGTCTCTTCCCTATTTTTCTTCTGGGTTATCTTTTTCTTACTGATTTGTTGTTACATATGTATACAGTATGTGTATTTTGACATGTGAATCATTTGTTGATATATGTATTGCAAATATCTTTTCCCACCCTCTAGACTTGCCATGTTAAAGTTCATGATCTTATTTCATTATATTCTGAGTTCATCGTTATTTTCTTGTATGTGCTAAAACTGTTTTACTTTTCACAAATTTGATTTATGTGTATGAGGTGCAGTAGGAGGCCAGTTTCATTTGTAACACTATTGAAAAGATTTTCCCCCCGCATTTTACTCTGCTCCCTTGTCATAATGTGTGGGTCTGTTTCTCAGCCTGTTATTTTGTTTTCATATTTATCCTTGCTGTAATACCATTCTGTTTTAAAAGGGTTTATATTCTAGTAATTCCTAGCTCCTGATACTTCCATATAAATTTTAGAATAACCCCACCAAGTTGTACCCAGTACTTCCCTTCATGTACACAAGCTGTTTGGATATTGGTTGGAATTATAGAGTCCAATGAATTGATATTTTGAGGGGAGAATTGACATTTTTATGAGTTTGAATCTTTTAATCTGTAAGCATGACATATTTCTGCATTTTTATGTTTTAATTTCTCTCAATAATTGTCATATATAGAAGTCCTCTTTATCTTTTGTTAGACTTGTAAGAAGGCAGTTTTTGTTGCTGTCATTGCTGCCATTATAAAAATTGTGACTGATGCAAGGAAATGTGTATGGAGATGGAGTGGATTTATTTATAAATTTTCTTATTTTGAACTTTGTATACAAAATCTTATTATATGTAGATCATTATGGTTTCATTTCTTCCTTTCTATTTCTTATACCTTTGATATCTTCTGTACCTTACTGAATTGGTTAGTACTACTACGGCAGTGGAAATAATGACTACAGGCATTCTTGTGTGATTCCTTATTGTAAAGAGAAAGCTTGCATTCCTAAATATGATCATTGCGGATTTTTTTTGAAATATGTTTTACCAACTCTACCATTCCTTTGAGGTCTGCCCCGTTGCCCTATTTTGGTACTCAGGATTGAACCCAGGGACTTCACACTGAGCTGTGTCCTCAGACCTTCTTTTATTTATTTTTCATTTTGAGGCAGAATGTTGATAAGCTGCAAATTTCTTGGACTCGGCTTGAACTTGCAACTCTTCTGCCTCAGCCTTTTAGAATTCTGAGATTATAGGCATGTACCAGTCTTCTGGTTTGTAAGAGTTTATTTTTTTTTGAATTATAAAATGTGTGTTATATTTTATCAGATGATTTTTCCTATACTTTTTGTGATTGTCATATAATTTTTCTCTATTACTTTGTTAGTGTGGTGAAGTACATTTATTTTCAAATGTTGAACCAATCATGCTTTTTAGTAAGACATACTATTTTACTGTCTTTCTATAAAGACATTAGTTTCTATTTCTTTGGGTATAATTCATATTTTTTCTTTGGTTGCTTGTATGACTTTCTGTTTGTTGTTTTTTGTACATTCACTTTGATGAATATGTATGAGTTTCTTTTTATTTAATTTTCTTGGAATTCTGTGAGCCTTTCAAATCTGTGGAATAATGTTTTATCAATTTTTGCCAGTTTTTATTTATTCCCTTTCCAGATATTGCATCTGTCCCTTCCTTTCTCTCCTCCAATTCTGGGACTTTAGTTAAAGTTCCTAGTAAGAAAGTATAATTTCCATCTTCTTTTATATGTTTTTCATTCTGTTTCCATTTTATTCCTTATGCTTCATTATTGATGGTTTCCCCTTTACAAATTCTGTTATCAGTTAGTGTGCTATTAGTAAGTAGTCATTGAGTTCATAACCTTTCTTTCACTTTTTGATTCTAGAATTTCTATTTCACTATTTTTTTCAAGCCCACTCTGTCAATTTTTGGATTTCCTGTTCCCTGTTGAAATT